>JAQFZP010001139.1:0-22063 GCA_034695745.1 Geophilus truncorum | reverse complement strand
TTTAATTTAGACCTGGAAAAAGTTAATTTGAATGTAAATCTTTTACAAACTACCAAATCAAACGTCTAAAACTCACCACAAGTCTTCTTCCACATTACATCATCATCTGACGAATGTTTCTTTTGCCGACGCCATGTTATAATCACCAATAACTTACAAAAACGTTTACAATTCTCAAACAATACACCGAATTATTCCTTTTGAAAATTCACGGCATAAAGCCAAACTTTAGCTGCAAATATCGCAAATATTTAAACGGCACGCGATCGGGCACTTTCTCCACGATTATCGCAGTGAGAAGTCTTGGGATTATCGATTCTCATCGCCAGATTCTCGTAAAAGAACCAAAAATAATCGATAGCTGTTCGATACCAATCCATCAGTTTCCAATTTGATTCATAGATTGTCACCAGCATTTTGAATGTCTCGAGAGGGCCGATAGATGGCGATACAAAATAAACCTAAGAAAATTGTAAAAATTTAAAATTATCTCTTTGAAATTATATGAATTACAAATAATAATTTATAATCCGATCGGCGACTCCCTGGTGGCAAATTACAAAAATAATCGTAAATTTTTATCCGCCCCAACATCTAGTGAGAAAAGTCAAAAGGTCTCGCATATCGAAATAAAATTTGTTTTGGTTGTCGATTTTTGTTGTGGATTAAATATAACGAATCAGATCACTCAGTATCTCGATGTGACTTGATCTGATACATTGGCCACTAGAGGCAGCTCTGCCATTATGATATACAGTCAACTCCCTCAAATCCGGACATAGCGAAATCCGGCCACCTTTCAATTCCGGCCAAAAGTCTCGGCCCCTTTCAATGTCCCCCTACGCTAAAAACTCCCTCGTGACCGGCCACTTTTTCAGAGTCCCGCTTATGTATACCTTTTGTGTTTCTCGTATGCAATAAAACAACATACCTTGTTAATGCTGTGTCTGACTTTTCCAACAATCTATCATTTAGATGCTGGTGAAGACAACGGTGCCCAAATTAACAATTTATGTATGATTATACTGTCATCAAATACACAACTATGTATACAAAGCTAAATATTTAGCAACACTTCGTAAGATCTGTTTAATTTCAATTTCAATGCATGTGATGCAAAAACGTTACAGGGAAACAATAACGGAATACAATACAAAGTCACCAAGTACAGTAAATTTGTTCATTTTGAGTAAGTTCTACAAATGTCAAGTTTTTTGAAATGTGAAAACAAAATTCAGTTTTCCTCTGGTAAATTTTAAATGATAAAATATTTTTAACAGTTAATTTAGACTAATTCAAAGACGCTCTACAACTTTCTAAGTAACTTTTTATCGCTATCTTTAACTGTTTTCAAAATACAAAGTGGAGTCGAAAAGCGGAATGGCGCGCCAAAAGACACATTCCCATAATTTATTTGTTTTTATTTTTATTTTAAAATCAAAAATATTTATTATAATCTGGTCGGCGACGCCTGGTAAAAAATTATAAAACTGAAACTAAAAATTTATAAAAACTCGAAAATATTGCTTTATAATTGATGAAACTAGGAACTAAAAGCTTTCCGATTTAAAATTAAAAAACTGAATTCGATTGTCTAGTGGCGAATTGTGTGACTAAACTTCAAACTTAAAACAGCAAAACCAGCGAAAAACAAGGTAAAAACTAATGCCATGTCGAAAATTTAATTTAATAAAATAAATTTATTATTTAATTTAATTTGGTCATAATAATACAAGGTGGTTCAAAAGAACAGATTTATTTAAATGAAAGAAATACTGTTTCCAGTTCAAATGTGAATGGACTACTGCAAAACCATGACTCATCTGTCATACACAAGTACGCTAGAAACAGTATTCCTCTCATTTAAATAAATCTCTTCTTTTAAATTTTAATATTGTCACAGTTTAAACCAATTGTATTTTTAAGTAAATAGCGAACTGCTGTGAATCTAAAGATTTATTCACGCTGATAATAAATCTGTGAGTTTTTTGAAAGCATAAATCTTGTTTATTTGCATTTCGTGCGCTTTCGGCATTATGGGTAAAAATAGTTCACCAGTGTTCCTTAGAATGAGTTGTATCACAAAATTGGATGAAAAAAAAAAAAAACTAACTAACTAAACATTAAAAACCATTATTTAAAATTAATTAGTTAAGGACTATTGCAATGGCATTTGTAAACAAAATAAGGAAGTAATAAGGAAACTAAAAACTTCTCGATTGATTTAATTAATGTTAAAATCTAAAATAAAATACTAACTCTTTGTGGTGCGACGAGTGGCGATATCTAACGGTGGTTTTCCCAAATTAATCCATCAATGTGTATGTGTCCGATCAATTAATTTTTTATTTAAGCTTATCTATTAAAAACATTATATCTAAAGTATTTACCATATATGGGTTAAGAAAAATCAGCTAAAATACAGTTAATTTTCTTGAATAATAAAATTTTAGTTCAAATACTCACACAAGGGTGTGCTGTATGTTGCGCAAGCGCACTAGGATGAGTCGGCGTCTATATACCTATCTATATACCTGGGAGTCGGCGTCGTTTTATTTTACACGGCAGACATGATGGAACAGCACAGAGCAGCTCGAGTCGTTCGGAAGAACCTATTTCAAGTGTTCGTTTATCGGTTTTTAATTTCCACGGTTGTTTTTCCATTAATTTTGATAAATTCTCGGTAAAAGTCAATTTGTAAGCTATTTCATACGTTGAGTTTAGTTTATTCGTCACCACGTGATGAATGTTACGTTGAGCTGAATTTTTATATCCGCCATTTTTGTCTGCTTCGTCGTCGTCGTGGTTGTTGTAGTTGTTGTTGGTTGTTGTTGGTTGTTGTTGCTTTTATCGTGAGGTTGATAGAGGATTCTGTTGAATATTTATTGAATTTTGGTTATGCAATTTAGCTTCGTGTTTTGGTATATCGAATTATAACGTGGAATTTATTTTACTTTCGTACTAGCTTTTACCTTGAAATTTAATTACTGTACCTTAAAACAAAGATAAGACCGCACGAAATACAAATGTGTAAAATTGAGAGGTTAATTCATAATTTATTAACGTTTTGTATCGGGTAAAAACGCTGGGCATGGGTACCATATGGTGTACCCTATTATATATATTTTGGAGTATCCAGTCACTAAGCTGACATAGACTACTGTAGGTTGTGTGTTTTTAATGGATGAAGTCTACTTTCTATTGAAAATCGGTGTATGTTTATCTTAAACCAATTCGTTACGTACGAATTTTTCGGTCTCTTGTGAGCTTAGTTACAACAGGATTCGACTGTATTGCTAGAATTGTAGATATTTATACAAAACTGAGAAAAGGACTTTAAAAAATCAAACTTAATATTACTTTTTACAAGCTGTGGTAGTGAAATAAATTAACAATAGATGTTGCAGTTTTCAGCTGGATCTCTTTGCATGATGCGGGCAAATTTGCATTTTCCTTTCCTAAGTATTCTAGGATGCAAGATGGCTCGTCTACGGTATCCATATTCAAAATGTGAAGATCAAATTATGGGTATTTACTTCTTTGATTACAATGCAAACTTTGCAAAAATTTCTTAGTATAATCTTGTGCATCATTTATATCAGGGCCCTTTCTTTTAGCTGGTACACACTGCTACTCAGTACTCTCTCTTTTTCTCTCTCCCTTGCAGTTCTTTTGTTAATACAGGCACAGTGAAAAAATGTAAAAAAAAAATGTAAAATTTAAATTCAAATACAGATCAGATTGCAAAGAATTTTGTTTGATTTTCTGTACGCTACTCTATTTTTATTCGCTGTTTCTTTAGTTCTTGGTGATTGTTGTTGCACCTGTTTGAATCAATCGGTACATTTTCTAATATTATTAACTAATAGTAAACCAAAAATGTAATAAACATGTGATAAATAAAAATAAATGTAAGAAATAATAAATGTATAAACATTATTTCATTAAAATTTACTTGCTTTTATTTCTGTAGTTTTTATTGGTTTAGTGATATCAAAACACTATTGAAATAAAATTTAAAACTACAGTTGAAACATTACCAAAATTTAAGAAATGTCATTAATTTAAATCTAATTTGATTATCAGGTTTTATTCTAGCTGATGAGCTCATATGTAAGCGTTTGAATAGTCTATGGATTTTGAATACAAAACTATTGGGAGAAAAAATTTAAGTTTTGCTTTTAATAAGCAAAAACGATTTAGTGGCAGGAAAGTATAGTGGTAAATTGATTGCAGAATGACATTATTTTCGTCTTTCTCTGCATATCAAGCACGAGTATTTTCAAGTGTTTTCAAGTCATTTCACTTTTCTCGGCTTTGGCTATTAATTTTGTTTTTATTACATTAGTTTACAGTCGGAGTTCTAACTGATTCAAGATGCTTGTATTTCGTAAAGACGTAAACTATCTATCAGCTTTTACTATCTTTTTTATTGGCTTTATAGAAAACTCATCTCACAGCCTTCTCTAAATGGATGATTATTTTTACTTTTTAATATTTAGACTGTGTGCTTTTTAGCAAAACAAACACTATACAAGCATGATATGGATAGGTGATGGTCACTACTTGTGATGCCAGCATTTACCTACTTGTATCTATCTATCTCGGCACAACGTCCCGATCTCACAAAAGGGCAGTACCAGCAATGATTTTAAAGAGATGGATAAAAATAAATAGCAGTTTAAGTTTGAAGTTTGAAGTTCTTTTACTTCAATATATTGATTTGTTATTTTATCATTTGTGATTTTAAGTAACATGTAATTTAGGAATATTAAAATGTGTGATAAATTACGTATTCGCCGTCTCAGTCTTACAACTTTTGAATTTCTTGTGGCACTTGATCTGTCTACAAAAAATAAATTCAATTAACTTGTTTCATATCATAAGGATTGTTTATTTACTCATGTTTTTTTTTACTCCGGCAACATCCGTGGTATTATCCTCCTGTGTACACTGAGCTTCATCATCGTTAGGTTCATCGAAACTTAAAATCCTCTTGCCATATATATTTTCTGAACGTTAGTTTTGAAAGGAAAGAACTAAAGTTAAAAAATAAAAATACTCAAACTATTGATTTTTTATTCTTCATTCTCATTTTTCTGATTTGTGCAAGTTTGAGTTTCAAAGGTATTCGGTACAACTTTCTTCAGTAGCAGTTCATTAATTGCTGTGGGATATTTACTATCACTTCTATGTTATGATTATGACATACGGTATACAAATTAGACATGGTACTTTCATTTATGAAAGAGGAATTGAACGTGTGAATTGTTGCATTGAGGTCTAATTATTAAGAAACTGAAGCGCAATATGCAGTATTGTTAATAACAAAACATTCTTGTTGGTAAATTTATTACTGATGGTATGAATCTGCTCTTGGTGATAGATAGGTATGAAAGCCCTCTGTCTTTAAATGCATTTTTACTGTCGTTAAATTTTGCTTATAATATTTCATTAAATACGTTAACATTCTTTAGTGAAGAGTAGTTTTCCAAGTTGTTTTACATTTTTTCTTTATAAGATGAAAAAGGATCATTATTAGAAGTGCAAAAACTACAGTAGGTTGGTTGTGTGTGTTTTCTAATAGATAAAGTCTACTTTCTATCCACACGAAGGAAAATTCACAACATTGTTGAAAATATTCATTTTGTTGACTCCACTTGTATTGCATTTGGGATTTGTATTTTTAATTTACATTCTTTTGCATATTTTGAGATTTTCTTCAGTTCAAAAAAATATAAAAATTTTGAGTGTAGTGTTGTTAAGGTGGATTCACACTTGCACATAACTTAACAAATTTTCTTAATTCTAACCAATCGGGTTAAAGACCGCCATTTTTAATTTAGTGCAGCTGCTTGCTGTTGGATGAATTAAGACGTTAAAATGGACATCAGATCTATCTTTAAGTGCATATTGCTTAGAAACCATCAAAGTGTTGTATTTTGGTCAAGAACTGAAGAAGTGTGGCTCATTTTCAAGTGCAGGTGTTGCAGATGGTGGAATGTAGAGGCTTAGTGGACAGTGGAGTAGACTGAAAATTTCTGTCTGAGGGTGGGGTAAGGTTTTTTGGAGGATTATCTTTTGTGGGTCACGTGAGAGGTCACTAGAGAAAGACTAATGAAAACGGGACTCATTCTTTCGTTCATAACATCTTATGAACGTTTCTGTAAAGTGTATATTAGGATCAAGGATCCACCAATAAACAACTGTATTCTCTTTTCGTTTATCTTTCATAACTTTACAAAAAAATATTTTTGACAAAATTCAATAGTAAATTAAAGAAAAATGATTTCTTTTTTTTTTTTGCTTTGAGATTAAAATGATTGAAGAAAGTAGTTGAAGTCTAAAGTAGAAGTTTTCTATTTTGACTTAATTTGTTCACTAAATAAGTTAAAATAAGAGTAGAAAAAAGTAAATAAAAAATAAAGTGGCAGTTACTCATTTCATTTGTAGCAATTCATTCAATGTCATAGACGTAGTTTTATTTCCTGATTGTCCATTAAATTTATATGTCCAGTTTTTTTACACAATTGTATGAAATACAAATATATTTTCTACAAATGGTTAAACTTGAGTTCGAAGAACTCTGAACTTCAGTGCCTTTGCACGCCATAAAAGATTCGTTCTTAAGAAGAACAGGACTCGACGTTTCGGTTAAATATGGTTTAGCCATGATCACAAGACAAGACGAAGCACTAACTATCACTTCTACACTATGTGGACTTTGCGAAAACGTTTCTGAAAGGTTATCAAAACTACGAGTCTTTTCTCATCTTCGAATTCGTAAAGAGCCAAATGATGACGATTGCCATCCTTCATTTCGTTCATTTTCGTGATGAAGAAATGGAAACATGAGATCCCATTACGAATGGGCTTAAGTGTAATTCTTGGTCAAATGTCACAACGTATTACTTGTATTACCTACTTGTTAATTCATTCTATATATTGATTGAAATAGAAAATTATAAACTGTTGAATTTGAGCTGATAAAAAGCACAAGTAATCACACTGATATAATTTAGTTACATGGCACTCGATAAGCAGCAGTGTAGTGTAATGATGGTAGGGATTCTCAAACATGGTCAGTAAGACCTAAGCTATAGTAATTGTGTTCAGTGATATGGCGTATGGCCATAATAGCCTCTGCTAACCTTAAGCATCATTTCTTCTTTACCTTCAGTGATACGAGTACTAAATTCAATTGTATATTTCATTAGATTTGCTACAGGATTGTTTGCAATCTTGAATGAATATATTATAATTTGATTTGTAATAAATAGTTTTTTGTTCAATGTGAATTACTATTATAACATTTTTTTCTAAATAACTAATAAACATATACATTCAATACTTTTTTAATAATAACAGTTTAATCCCGTCCATCATTTTCGATGACCCTGTATTTCAAAATACGTGATAAATGTAGCTCGTAGCTGATTATTGCTAGGTTCCCACTTGACTGGAAAGAAAATCCGTCTCCATGAGCGGAAAAAAATACTGCCGAGGAAAACGTTCGATTGACGTTTTCAGTTCCAACTTGACAGAATTTTGTAGCAGAAGTTTTATTTTTGTAGTATAGTAATTAGTAGTAATCAGGCGCAGTACTTACATTTTTATTTTTTTTTTACAAATATCTAAACACATTTCGTTATTAGTTCGATTTCTATTATTCATTTTCGTTGGTTAATCGCGGTTAATTGTGGTTAATAGCGAAGCCGGTGCAACACTGAAAAGTGAAATTTGGATCTGCGCATGCGCCAGAGTGGAAAATGCTTTGATAAACTGACGGCTGATTTTCTGTTGGGCTGAAAAAATCTCCAAATCGCGGCGGAAACGCTGTGTTTCCGCCAAGTGGAAACCCAGCATAAATGTCTATTTAGTTATTAGGGTCAAAGGTTATTGAAACTTATAATTCTTGATTTTGGGTCATTTTGCTGGCGACTTAAAGCATTATTTCTCCTCCTCCTCTTCTTGTCATATATTGTACAAAATCGGTGTGCATTCTTCTAAAAGATAATGAAAGTTTAATAGCATCATACGGTACGGTTTTGTGTCGCTGGAATAAAACCTACAGACGACATTATTAGTTATTATTATTAGTTATTAGTTATTAGGGAAATCAAGTTGTGTTCATGTTTCTGCTATGATAACGCTTATTAGAAATGTGCAGTATTGTTGATAATAGATCAAAACATTTTTTGTGGTAAATTTATGATTGTGATTGAAAACTTATAAAATATTACATGAACGTGATGGTGTGCATCTCTTCTTGGTGATATAGGTTAGAAAGGCCTGTATTTTTAAATGGATTTTTACTGTCATTTTGCTCACGGTATCTTTCATTACCGGTATTAACATTCTGTTGTGAAACTTTACATGTCGTTTCACATTGGATAAAGTATTAAGGGTTTGCATCTAGTTACTTAGTATAATTGAGTTTTAAGTAATTAGACATCGCTATTCTCTGTTTTTTCACATATGATATATTCTACGATAGGTGTTCATTTTCGTTTTCGTTGCTAATTAAAGAAAATATTGGTTACAATTATGAAATGGATAAATTTTTGTTTAAGAACATTCATCTAATATGATAATTTTAAGGAGATTTTGCAGTATATACTCACTATACTGACGGAAAGTACTGTTTTTAAAGGTATTTGTGTTTTCTAATAGTTATAAAGTCTACGTTCTATCAACACAAAAGAAAATTCACAACATCACAACATTGCTGGAAATCGTCATTTCTTTGACTCTAAAATAGTTGTCGTAAGTTTATGCAAGTTATCTAAATCCTTTTTTAGAAAATTTCTACCTATGGGTAGAAAAAAAAATTACGGTTATAATATATCCGTTTTTTACGGATATTTAAAAAAAAAAAGAAGTTACAAACACGGTTACAAGTTCTTTTTCAAGAACACAGTCGGAAGTTTAATACGGTACGGTATTATTAAAAATTTAGAGGGGTATTATGTTAGAATCAGAGGAAGATTAGATTTGTAACGATAGTTAAAAGTGTCGAAGACGTTGTTCGTCTTGACAACACATTTCTCAAACATACTTAAAAAGGAAAAGATCATTGTTAGTTTGCACTCTATTTACTAAAGAATCTTTTCCCATTTAAACACTTTGACTCTAAATTTTGTTTTTACTTTAGATTGGTTTGCAGTTGGAGTTTGTACAGATCCAAGTCATTATATTCTATAAACTATCTAACAGCTTATATGCCATTTTCTTTATTGGGTTTGTCGAAAACGTATATCTCAGTTTTTTCTAAATGGATGATTATTTTTAACTTTTTAACATATAATACAGTTGAGTTCGCGACTAACGACCTCGGTTATAACGACATTTTTCTTATGACAACATTTTTATTTTTCCTGCCCTAACTCAAGCAATGCTAAATAATTCGGTTATACTGACAATCTGTTATAACGACATTTGTTGAGCCGTCCCTTAAATGTCGTTACTCGCGGACTCGACTGTACTTGTAGTTGTATGCTTTTTTAGCTAAATAAACACCATAATAGTCTAATAGGAGAGGTGGTCACTGATTCTGATGCCAGCATCTACTTATCTATCTACCTCTACCTCTCTATCTATCTAAGCTCGAAGTCCCATTTTCTCACAAATGGCACTGCCAGCAATGATTTTAAGAAATAAATAAAACATTAGTGGTTTGCATTGAGGTTCTTCTGCTTCAGTGTTTTGACGTGTTCTTTTGTCATTTGTGATATTAAGTGACACGTAATTTATATATGGAACTGCACTTAAATTTGTATATGGTACTTTAAGAGAAAATTTAGTTAATGTGGAAGTAAGGTACAGTACAGTATTTTGTGCTTTAAAGTTGCTTCTAATTTCAAGTCTTCTTGCAAAGTATACATTTTCTGAACTTAAAGAAAGAAAGTTTTTTTTAAAAAAAGAAAGAACTAAACTTAAAAAATTAAAATATCCTTATTCTTGTAACAGTGCTGGGGAGATTTGTAAATCCCCTGCGCCCTTTACCTTCCCTGTTTGGCGCGCCATTGGGGGTTGGGATTAGATTCATTCTGTATTGAAGACATTCCAAAAAAAAATTGTCGACATTTATTTCGTTTTCACAAGGAGGATATATTTGCATTATACATCTCTCTGCAATTACCTATAATCGCTTTGAAACTGAGGATGGCCATATTATAAATGGTATTGTATTTTTAATGTTTTCAAATATGTTTTAAAATAATTGAAAAATTACTTTTTAAATAAAATTATAGGTTTACATGGGCTGTGTCACTCTGGCCTTTTCCTTGTTCCTAAGGCATGAATTGAAGGAGCACAGGAAGGACAAGCGTGCAGCTTGGACGAAATTAAAACGGACCCGAACTTTATAGTTTTATTGCGCCGCGCGAGAGCGTGCGGGGCATTCGCCCGCTTACATTCTGTGTTTATTCGCATTCTGATATTTCGATTTGGCGATCATAATGTTTTGGATTGTGCAAGTTTGAGTTACCCGGTACTAAAGTATTAGGCGAAATATTCCTCAGTAGCAGTTCATTGACTGCAGTGAAATAAAATGATAGAAATTGTGATTAAGAAAGGACTACACGATACACGTATATGTTTAGATAAAAAAAAATTACACAAAAAAAATAAAAAAAATACGGGTTCTTTACTTGCATTGTTTGAGTAGGGTTTAGGCCAGGGGAAAATAAAAATGTCGTTATAAGAGGAATGTCGTTACAAGCGAGGTCGTTACTCACGGATGACGGATTCCACTTCTTAAAATTTGTTCATAATTGAGAAAACACAAAGACTAACATTTTGGAAAGTCTAATGTTTAATGTTTATTTTGCCTTGTAATTTTTTGTGAATATTAAGTACCATATACATCAGTTGGATTGGAATTGGAACTACAGGTACTTTATCTCAGATATGAAAAGGGGATATAATTTACAATTAGTTATACATTATTCCAGTATAGTATAATATAGTAAAGATGAGGAGGGGGGGGTGTTTCAAACTAAATGAATACAGGCGTGAGCCATAACTTAAATTGAATGCCAATAGAAGAGTTTTCTGGCGCGCACAACACGCTTATAATTACACCATTATGCTCTTAAAATATACTTGTAAGTATAATAACATCATAAATTCAATGAAAAATTCGTGTGCTTGCGAATTCAAGTTTTAAGTTACGCTGTTAATAACTAAAAATTAAAATTTGTCAACAGGATGGGCCATCACAAGTTTGAACGTACGCTTTGCATCCAAAATGGAGTTATTAATTTTAGCAACTTTTGATGCCACAAGTGTAGAAAATTATTTAATAGCAAAAGCTTCAGATAAAAGTATTGTGCAGCATGAAAAATTGTATTCAACCACTGCATTCTGTATTGAAGACATTCCATTTTGACATTTATTTCGTTTTGATAAGGAGGATATCTTTGCATTATACTGTACATCTCTCTACAATTACCTATAATTGCTTTGAAACTGATGATGGCCATATTATAAGTGCTATAGTATTTTTAATGTTTTCAAATATGTTTTAAAATAATTCAAAAATTACTTTTTAAATAAAATTGTAAGTTTACATAGGCTGTGTATGCTACTACGTCGTTTTGCCTACCCGAATCGATTAAAGGATTCACAGTATTTGTTTGGAAGACATTACAATTCAACAATTAGTAAACTGCTGAAAGTTGTCTGCAATAAAGTATACAATAATAATATATAATATTTATTATTTCACAAGTATGAAGTGGTTTTATTCTATTTAGTCCAAGAGACTGCGTAAATGAAATTAAAAAAAAAATTATTACATAAAAAGCAAAAACTCCCACTTACAAGTTTGAAGTGAAAGGTTGATGTAAGTCGCCATGTTGAAAAATTTATAAGGGTGAGACTTCTGATTGCCCCCACTATTTTATAAAATAGTATTATAACTTAGGGCTCAGTTATATGTTATGAGCTGATTTATGGATGTAAGAACATAACAGCATATCTATAAGCGTTTTGTGCATGTCCGAAAATACTCTAATAAAAACCATAGTTTGTTGAAATTATAAGCTTTGTATGATGCTAGAATACGATTAGTACCAATATTTAAGCAAATGACCTTATAACGCAAGCTTCAGTTATGATTATAAGCTGATTTATAAAATAAGGCCATAACTTTATAATTATAAGCGTTTTGTGCGCGCCAGAAAACACACTAATGAGTAATGACTAAGTACCATACTAAACTAAATTACGTCGTGTACTGTATGACTGGTGTAGTCGCTGGCGACCTTGAAATAATACTGTATGGAATACCTGATTTGTAAGAAACTTCAATGCTTCAAACTTCAAAACTTACATATAAGTTGGCTCTTGCTGTAAAAATTCTTAAATCTTCCGTGGTGAAAAGTACGCATTTTCTATTCGGTTTTTGCTTAATCACCATATTCCGATGTACCTGTAATTTAAATTCCGTTTCTGTGTCGCTCATCGTAATTAGCGCTTCCATAAACTCCTTTCTTTCGTACGTATCGATGAGGTGAAGCTCTTCACTCTCCTGCTTCACCCACACACAAGTATTTATAAAGAAATAATTCACTGTGACTTGCTATTAAATCATTAAGCGGAGTTTAACAATACTTGTAACACTGATTTAAACTCCAGTTAACTTTAACTTTTGTTGATGCAACTGGTTTTAAATGTTAATTTATGATAGTGATTATGTTGGGAAGTTATTGAAACTTACTAGTTCTGAGTCATATGTTATACGAAATCTTTGTCGGCATTCTTCCAAAGGGAATAAAGGTTTATGGCAAACAGTTCTGTATTGATGAGATAATAAGCTCTTGCAAATGGGTGCAAATCGAGCAAATTTGGGCAATCAGGATAAAGTGTCAATATTTCAGCTTTGTGTGTAGTGTTAATAGAACAAAACATTTTTTGTAGCGAGTCCCGAATGACCGCACATGTGAAGTGTTATCCATTGGTTTTCAATCCTTCGCCTTCCAATCGCATGGGGAAGTCGCATTTATGACTTCAGCGCCATCGCTGACGGTTCGTGCATCGTTCTGCTATTAAGTTCTTGCTTCCTCTGCTCGCCGGGGTCTACGATGTCGCAGGGAAGTACAGTTATAATTTGATTGTTAAATTCTCTCAAAAAAAACATACAAAATATCACGTTAATGTGATGACATGGATTTTATCTTTATCTTGGTGATAAGTATGCAAGCCTTATGCTCTTAAAATGCATATTTACTGCCATCAATATTCTCTTGTGAGACTTTCTAAATTGTAAGTCGTTTTTTATTTTTCAATACTGTACCGGTATTCCTAAAAATAAATTATCTTTACAAGATGAAAAATGTTTGTTGTGAAATGAGTCCAAGTTCAGTAGTTGTTTCTGTGGAAGAGTAAACATTTTTCTTGATTTTGTTTTCGAATTTAATAATAAAGAGATTATAAATACAAATTTGTTTTATACAGTATGGTCAATTTCATATAAGTTGCTGATATGTACACAGGGAGAGACATTATTTCTAACGCAACTATCTAAGTAGGTAGCTACATTTACTGGTTTCAATCAAAGTTCTTGCAAATTTAAAATTATTAACTATGCTAAGTCATTTAATTTGGATATTTTTGCAATTAAGCTTGTTCAGAACAATTTTTGATTTGATGATGCACAGATCTTTTAAAGTGAATACAGGCTCTGCCTCTGCAATCTATTTTTATAATACTGGCCAAGGTAAAAGGAGCCAAAAGTGGAAAGGTTTGCAACATGGGCAATTTGGATCGTACTAAAGGAATAAAACAAATGTTGTTAAATTAATTAATATCAATCAATTTTTTTGATTGTATGCAGTTAAATTAGGTATAAAAAATAAGTTTGTTAGTAAGATTAAAGTAGATTATTATCAGGTATGCTAAGAATGCCGAAGCTCTGAAGTCTAGGTTAATGAGTACAAAAGGTGAATTTAGTTTTACTTGGCATTTAGTAAGCCAGAAGCTGAAGCAGAAGCTTCATCTTCAATTCTAGTGAGATCAAATTGCCCATCATCATCGACTTCAATCGCTGTAATTAAAGTTGCAGTGGTAAATTATTAAGCTGCTGGGAATGGGAGTCCGATCTATTCGACTTTTCCATGTATAATTTTGGTAAGGCGCTTATGCTGTTGCAGTGATGCTGACTATGCTTTGGCAGCTGAAAGGGGTTTTACTACATTTTCCCCTTCGTTTTGTTTTGGTGTTTAAAAAATTGTTGATTGGCTTTGTGACGACCCGTACTATCTCTGCCATTTCCCAGTTTTACTACTATTAAAATCATGGCGCTGCTAACAAGCAGGTAAATGTAAAGGACAAATTGACAAATTGATTACAATGCAAAGCTTTGACTTCAATTATCTCGTAATTCATTAAAGGTTTGTATCGCAGTCTTTGCTTGGGTGTGAGAATTTTTATATCTTATGAGCTCTGCTAAAACAAACAGTGTGTTAATGAGATAACATTTGCTCACAAATCAATATAGTAAATTTTCACTTAAGGAACATGAAAACTTACTGCCAATCGTTCCTCATAATTCTACTACCTTTGGTTGTTTAAACGTTGAAACCTTTTTCCTCTTTAGAAAAAACGAAATTTCTTTGGTGCTCAAAAGCAACCTTTTCATTCTTTTAAATATGAATACACTCACTAATGGTCCCGAAGTCTCCACTGCTAGCGAAAAAGGCAGTATAATTTTGTGTTGACATTGTCATGGCTATTTAAGTTCTCACAACTCCGTGGAAGAGTGAATGATATGATCAATGGAAAAGTATTACTTTTTACTTATTATGCTAATATCTTATACAAATTAAATATAATATTTATTAATGAGCTTAGTTTTGTATTAGTAAGAGTGAAGAGGTGGTGTTTTTATTAGCTGTATTACTGTTGGTTAGTGTGATCTAAACTATAATTAGTTGTAAATGATGAGTATGTAAATGATTATTCATTGTATTTATCACAATGGTTATAGAGGCTCAGCAATTAAAGGTTTTCCACAAGTATAAAATTTCTTAGTATACTGGTAACATTTGTACTAGAAGCCTTTCTTTCAGTTGGTATGCACTGATATTTAGTAATTTATTTTTTCTCCTTTTCTTGCAAAATTTTTGTTAATACAGGTACTGTTTTAACTGTTAAAATGTAAAAATAAATTACAAAACTTAAAAATTTTAAGATCTATGCTTATGCATTACTTATTGTTGTACTGTACATATATTGGGTCTGTAAGCAGACCATTTAGATTTAAATGTAGATCAGCTTGCAAATGATTTCATTTGATTTCCTGTAACGGCTATTTTTGTGCTAGTCGGTGTTTTCTTGATATAGTCTACAGTGGTTTGGGTGAGAAGTCATCTAATTTAGGTGAGTTTGTGAGTTTCTATACAAGATTATGCAAAACAGTGTATAGCTGCTTTATTGTCTACGTATAACATGAAATTTGGATTCCTTATTCTCAATAGCTTGTTCAGTTCGTGTATGATTCTAGTGAGCCAAATTATCTCTTGTGGCTTCACATAGGCCATAAGTTCACTTTCCATGGTCGATATAGCGATAAGCTTTTGTTTGGTGGAACTCCAGGCCAAAGAACATTTTTCAACTCAAGCAATAATATTCGAAAAAATTAATAATACGATGAATGCTTGTCAGTGCGTCGCACAAAGTGGTAATTTAGATCAACAATTCCTCGTTCGGCTGGTTTTGATATCCGGCGCGCATTGTTTGAGATTTGTCTTATTGAATTCTTTCAAAATAAGGACCCTGTTGAATCTGAGCATTGGTGTGGGTGTGCATACAATGACCTTACGGTGTGGCCGTGCTAGAATGTCTATGATCTCATTAAGGCGCTCGTGCGATAACTGAGTAAATCGCGTCGCTAAGCAGCTATGTGAAGTTAGCAGTAAAATGTTAGCAGAAATTGTTAAAACTTAATGAGATGTAACCTGCTATCAATAAGCTATATGAGCTATCAATTTTCATATTTTGAGATATATCAGAATTGTCAAAAAATGCATTTTTATAATTTACTGCTAACTTCACACAAAAAAAAGAAATTGCTTATAATTTCCCAAAACTGCTGAACTGTGACTTGCTATCAATGAGCTACACTAGCCATGGCATTTTTCTGTTTGAGCAAATCTTAATATGCTTCAAAACCTTAAAAGAATAATTTGTAAACTTTGAATATAATTTTATTCAAAAAAATTTATATTTTATTTTTTATTCTCTCCTCTCGGTCCAGCAGATCCTCTGATGTGGCTCCATCTGTCTGTTTTATCTGTCGAAATTACTCCCATAGTGGCGGAGAAGCTAACTGGGAAGCACAATAGGTTTGAAAGTCCTATGTTTTAATCAGTGCACGACTGAAATGCTGATGTGACTTCATTAGTAAGTAGTGACAGAAAACATTAGGAGATAAATCTTTTTGGATTTTTGAACAACACTGGCAGAAAAACAAATGGATTTTTTCAAGGGTAAATCATTATTTACTAGCCTATACTATATCTGCAAGAGTATATAAACTGATAACTGTGTGTTTTGTCTGTGTCTTGTACCTGATACTTTCATCTGGCTTCAATTTACTGTGAGCGTAGTTGGCAATGAACGAGTGCTTTTTGTGCCAAATTCGAGTGCCGCAGCTCAGCAGATTTGTCGCTCCAGCTACATTTTTTTCTACTAAATACTTTGAAATTTATTTATCAAAAACTTCTTTTGCAACGAATTGATAAATCTCTAAAATTAAAAAAAAAAAAAGTTTTAGATTATTTGAAGTTATTTCCAGGGAACTATGAGGTCGTTTAAAATATTTTAGAAATTGAGGATTTTTTAAAATGTTTTTGAGGATATGTGAGATGTTTTTGAAAAATTTTGAGAAATTATATGGCATTTTGAAATTTTTTTTTTTTTAAATTATGGGATTTTATTGAGGAATCTCGAGACTGTTTTTAAAATATTGTGAAATTATGGGACTACTTTGGGATTTTATTGAGGAATCTCGAGACTGTTTTTAAAATATTGTGAAATTATGGGACTACTTTGAAACTTTTTTGAGGAATTATCATATCAGAGAGGAACTACGCAACGTTATGAAAATTATTTTTACTTTGGAATTGTACACGCAATTGAGGAATTGAACATGCAAATTGTTGCATTGAGGTCTGATTATTAAAAACATTTTTAGCTTTCTAAATACACTTTTCTTTTTACAAGTAGGTAGCTGATTAATTTTGCAAATTTACATAATAATAGTACACGTTTTGGAACCATATATTATTTGCTAATGTAACTGAAAAGGTATCACTGAAGAATAAGATTGTTGACAAAATCTAATAGTATGAAAAGTTTAAAAAAATGGTATCTTCTGCTTGAAGATTAAGATGAAAAAAAAAATAAAGAAAAATAAGTTAACTTGAAAATAGAATCCAAATAGCTGTATTTACTAGTTTCAATTCAAGTAAGGTTCTTGCAAACTTAAAGTTATTATTATTATTATGATAATGCATTTATCTAAACATTGTAAACGAGAAGGACAAATGGGTAGTATTTTCTTTAATTACATGCAAACTTTGACTTCAATTATCTCTCGTGATGTATTGAGGGTTTGCATCTTTACTTATTTGCATACAAGGTGAGGGAATTTTTATTTTTTATGAGCTCTGGTAAAACAAACACTGTAGTAATGAAATTACCTTTGCTCAGTATAATCAATCAGTGAACGATGTGGCCAACTTATTTTCTGACTTAATTTGTAAAAAAAACAACAAAATAACTTATTTTTTAAATTCAGAAACATTACATTAAAAAAAAATAAACTCTAATGCATTAAATTTTCCATTATGTTTTTTCACAAAAAAAAATTAAAGATAGTTAAAAGTGCCATTTTGTAAATTTTGATGTTTTAACATCAATTCAAACAATGAAAAATTGTCATTTTCAAACTTATAATTTTTTAATAAATAAATAATCTTTAGAAGTTATGACATTTTTATATTTTATTTTCTTATTGAAAAATAAAATTTCAAAATTGAAACATTTGGTACAATTTATATTTTTAAGACAAAATAGAAAATACAAAAATGCTACCATTTTCCATTTTCTAAATAGAATTAAATTGGTCTATTTTTTTATTTATTCTTTTTTTTTATAAAAAATGTAAAATGTGAAATTGTTTCTATGTTAATTAATTTTGATATATTCTAATTTTGAGAAAAAAATGAGTAGCTGTATCGATTTTTTTTCACATTAATAATCGATATTATGATTTTGTTTTTGGCTACTAGATGGTGCCAGTATTCGACCGCTCACTCTTGCTTTTTTATTAATATTTTTTTTTTACAAATTTCGTCAGAAAATAAGTTGGCCACATAAGTTGGTTCACTGATTATAATCCCATGTTGACATGGCTATGACCATTTAAGTTCTCAGTGGAAGAGAGAATGATGAATGGAAAAGTATCACTTTATATTTATCCTAAGCAAATGTAATTTTAAATGGATTTAGTTTTGTATTCATAAGGATGGAGAGATGGTGTTACTATTAGCTGTATTACTGCTGGTTAGTGTGGTTATAGATCTGTGTATTAAAATAAGTGTTCAAACTGCTTTATTGAATGGCAATAAACAAACTACAAAACTCTCTTTATATACAATTGGTAAAAACGTTTTGGCGTAAATTTGTTTTCAAATCGCAAATATTCCAACATGCCTCCCTTTAATGTTTGCTATTTTTACAATTCTTTTCAAAATTAAAAAAAAAAAAACAATAAAAAATTACACATTAAGTTTAGTTAACAATTTTTGTAAAACTAAGCATGGCTTCTTTGTCAGTAAGGTTTTCGATTTCGTATTTATCTCCCATCGGCACAAGGAAGGATACGGTCTTCTTCACCAAAATTGTCGTACAATCGATCGTGACTTTGAGACAACCAGATAAAACGTTAAAAATCAGGGATTGGTTCATCAATTGCTCCGTCGGTTTTGAACACTTAGGTCGAATCAGTAAAAGTCCGTGTGTAAATGACTGTTGTTCGATCGAGACTCCGAACACGTATGGATCGTCATCTTGAGCCTCTTTATCATCCGGTCCCGTGAATCTGATCGAATCGATTTTGCCAGCAGTGATCCCTTCAATGGCGTTTTCGTCGATATCCACCGTTTCTTCCAACTTTTTTTCCGTTTTTTTTGTTGGCCGTTTTGGGTTTCTCTTAAAAGTTGGAACGGGAATCGGTGAAGAGATGCCGACGACCGACATAAATCCGTTTTTTTCTACTTTGTATATTGGCTTTTCGTGATTCCAGTGTTCTAGGAGTGGCATCCTTGTTCGCTTCGAGCGACGACATTCCGAGTTGTCGTCGGGCAAAATTATTTGTTTCTTTTCTTTGAGATAAAAGTCGCTGATCCTCTTCCATTTCTTCTTTTTAGTCGAGTCGTTGTTCGTATCACTTTCACTTTCTGTCGACGACTCGGTAGTTTCCGCTGAAACGGCCTGCGACGGAAGCTTCTTGGGACTCGCTGCTTTCTTACTTTTCGGTGCGGGTTTCTTAGATATGTTTGTCGAATTTTTTTTTGGCAAACTCTGTTCTTTGTCGTGATTAACCTCATCGTCGACATCATCCACGATGGTACCAATTACTGGAGACATTTTATCGCTTGCTTCATCTTGCTTCTTCTCTGGCGACTTTTTCGTATTATTCAACTTTTTCTTCCTATTTTTAGTATTTGGTTCGATCGATTCTGTTTCCAGATACGTGCATTGATTCTGGTCCGAACTTTGCGGCGTTTCCTTCTTCTTCGTGGAGCTGCTCACGATTTCACTTTGCAGTTCCTCGGCTTCTTTTGCGCGTTCCTCTTCGCTAAATTCCGGTGCATCGTCGAACCATTCTTCGTCGTAGATATTCGTTTCTCGTCGAACTTCATTTTCCTTTGCTTCCGACTGTTTTTCATCTACTTTCGGTGATTTTTCGGGCGAATTCTCAAAACAATCGGTCAAATTCGAACTTTTCGTTGATGTTTCTGATTTATCCACTTCGGTCGACTTTCGGTTTGTCGTTTTTTTAGTACGTTTCGTGTTTTTTGATGATTTTCTTGTCTTTTGTTCAAGAAGCGGTGGGAATTTTTCATTTGAAATGCGTCGTTTCTTGGGTTCTGGTTCCTCGGGCTCAAGAGATTGAGTGCTGATCGAGATTCTAGAGTTGCTTCGTTTTTCGAGTAAACTCAGTTCTCGTCCGTCTGTGAAGTTAAATGGCTCTTTGAAAGGACAATAATCATCATCATCGACGTGTGGCGGAGAAATTTGGGTCAAGTTGCAAGATATGATTGGCGCTCCCAGATTTCCGTTAATCGGCGTCGACGAAAGTCTGGCAACACCAGTCGACGCTTTATTCTGGTTGAATTTTGAAGTAAGCCTAAGAACGCTCTCTTGCGGTGGTTCTAATTCACCTTCTGAATTATAAAACTGATTTTCTTTGACATTTAGCATTTCGCCATCGCCAGTCAAAATCATGACTATCGGCGACGTCGAGTTAGAAGGTACTGCCTTTCGTTGTGAAGTTGAGTTATTCGCTTCTCGGGAGTTGTCCGGCGATTTTGATTTGTCAATTGGTATTTCCGGAGTCGCAGAATGCGACTCATCTTCGGTGGATGACGCAACGTATGAGAATGAAGACATGCGTCGCAAATTACGACCGCCTTGTCGTTGACTTCTTTCCATTTGCGAAACATGACTTTGTTCACTCTGTAAACTTTCGCCACTTTCGTCACCGGTATCGTTGCAGTTAACCTGCAACATTGTCTGCATATATCGCCATGCAGCTGGTCGATACGATCTTTGGCTTTGTCTTCTCGGATCCATAGTTTCGTCAATGGTTTAAATGATGTTAAAATAATGGTCAAACTGCTTTATTGAATGGGCAATAAACAAACAACAATTTAACTCTTCTTATATAGAATTGGTACAAACGTTTTGGCGACTTTAATTCGTGGAAACGAATTTCGTTTCCAAATCGCAAATATTATTCCTATTCCAACACTATGCATCACTTATTGTTGTAGCGTGGGTCTGCTATCAACATTTAACAACATTGTAGATTCGTAAGAACCAAAATTTGTTGTTTGCAATAATTTTCACATTTTAACAACAATTGGAATTCACCAAAAATTTTGATTGTTAAATAACAACAAATTTTGGTTGCAAATTAACATCATGGTTGGATATTTATTAGCAAGATAGCAACATTAATAAAATCTTAAATCAAAATGGTAGAACCATTTATTTGTTCCATTGTTAAGTTTGCAATATTTAGGTAGTTAACAATATTGCAAAATGTAAGCAATTTCATTGATTGATACTGAAAAATGTTACTAAAATGATTGCTACTGTAATTTAAAAGATTTCTAGAAAATTAGCAATAATTGTTAAATTTTTAGTGAATTACCGGTACGATTTTATTGCTAATTTGCAACATTGCTAGGTTTAGAATATTGTTGCTATTAATGTTGTTATTAGTAATAACGGTACTCTTAGTGAATCCCACCATCTGATCTGATTGCAAATGATTTTGTTTGATTTTATTGGCTATGTCAGTCAGTGTTTGCAGCACTATTCTCGAAAATGTTCTTAATATGATGTTTGTTACTGCGTAGTGGTACGGTAATGTAAATCCACAAATTTCCATGTCTAGCTGGTTAGCACATGGTGGAAGTCGTACCCTTTCATTTAAGAGGCCAGGATACCTGCGAGTCAACACGTGGACATTACCAGCTTTCAGCTGCATGGTCTGCGATCGTAATGTGGCGCCACCAATATCAATAACATGAACTAACGTGCGGTATCGCGAAAAGAACAAAGGATTTTTCAATTTTTTTTTATTTTTTTATTCTATGTGTAATAAAAATTGGTTTCCTCGACACTTTTAGAATTTAACAAACATAAGAATTAATCTGGCAAAGTATCTTTTTTTTAAATAAATCTTTCATTATTCCAGATGAGTTTAAAGTTGTAACACTTGTAACGTAAAACTTCAAACTCATCTGGAATAATGAAAAAT
>JAQFZP010001138.1:0-22079 GCA_034695745.1 Geophilus truncorum | reverse complement strand
AACAACATCCTTACTGGACCGGATTAGATTCGATAAAAACGTGATGGCAGTGGGCAGTGCCACTTTGAGCGACGAAACCTGTCTGATTACTTTATATTAATTTAGTTTTTCTGCTTTGATTACATTTAATTCAACCGTAATCATGGTGTCGGATGAGAAATTTGATGCTGGTGCATTCAGTAAGATTAGATCACGATTTTTATTTGTTTTTCAACAAAATCAGTAATATTCTATTTAAATTTCAGAGTTGGTCATCGACAACCAAATTAAGAAGTCGGATAAATTTCTAGAGGAATATTCGTGCCAACTGAGGAGCATTGAAAGTTCGCTGGTGGATTTTAGCAGCGACACATGGAACATCGAACAAGATCCCATTAAATTAGATGTATTATATTATATATCTTAACTTTTGGATTAATTGATTATTTAAATAATTTTTTATTCTAATTCATAAGTTTCGCCCGTTCGAACAAGCTACTTTAATTCAACTTATAAATACGGATAATAAAATACTGAACAAAGTCATAACTGTTTTGGCCACTATATGCTGTGAAATCGACGAATTGACTCAGGAAGCCGAGGCGAAATTTTTCAACACGTTACTGTATTATGGAGAAGGAGGTATTAAGGAAGCATAATTATTTTACTTCCATATGATTTATTTGACAAACATTTTAGAACCCGTCAATGGCCTTGAAGAAGGCGAAGCACAATTGTTTATTGGCAGAATTATGCCCTTTTTACAGGTTTGTAATTATGATTGGCCGAGTCTATTTCCCTAGAAAATCTGGGGAAATGGCTAACCCAGTAAACCCACCCACCACTGGCTATTTCCTCAGAAAACTCAATTTCGAATTTTAGTCAATTAATATTGATAAAAAAAATCGATACGCTGTATCAATTATCCCAGTTTTCTTGGAAAATATTCACTGCATATTAATTTTTTTGGTTTTGTGCATGAACAATGATAATACATTTTTTTTTAATCTATATTATTTGAGTAAAAATCGAAATTAAGGTTTCTGAGAAAATATCCAAATCTACTCACCACTGGCTATTTCCCCAGAAATCTGAGAAAATAGCCTCGGGCTATTTCTCCAGATTTTCTGAGGAATGGACACTGCGATTATAATTTTTAGAAAAAAAAAGAAATTACTAATGTATTAATATTCTATTGTAGAAATTATCGGGATTTGTAACTCGGTGTTACGAAGTTACAAAAAACGTCATACACCAGCTTGCATCGTTGCATAATAACACGAAGTATTTTTATTTATAACGTTAATTAAAAATTAGTTAACAGCTTTTTCACATGATTTTAGGCAAGCGCCAAAATTAATTAATGTAGCTGATGTACATTTCCAAGTAAGTATGACTATTTTTCTTATTAGTACATGCAATAATCATCTGGATTTTTTCATTTCAGCCCGTTTACGAATATTTAGGTCGACTACTTTCCACTCTTCTAACATTAGACGAAATTATGGATCATCAGATAACACTAAAAGAACACTGGACATTATACAAAAGAATGATCAAAGCCGTGAGACCAAATCCCGAGAGATTTGGGGCTACAGCTGAAACACTTCAGACATTGGAAAAACTTATTATTAATCTTGAAACCGAGCTTTTAGATGGCAAAATATTTCAAGTAAAATTTACATTTTTTTTTTTTTTTTAGAAGTATATTTTTAAATTAATTTTTTTTCAATACAAGGGCTGTATGGAGCAATTGTACGACGATGGTGTTGCGTTTGTATCGAAAAACAGTGGCTTTGCTGAAGAATTTGCGTACAATATTAGAATATATTTCGGCCAAATTGAACCGAAATTGGGTGAACCTTCAGAAACGAATCACAGATATCGTTTAATTGAAGTCATGTGCTTATTCGTACTTCACTTCAACATTTTTCATACTGCGGATAAAAAGTTTTTCAGGCAGTTGTGGGATACACATAAAAAAGTAAATTATTTTAAAACATACATTGAATTTATCGATTTTCTAACAGCATGCTATAATCAGATCACAGCTGTTACTGTAATAGGTAACATACTATGGTTCCCGGAAAAGTTTTTGAATGAAAACCTGTCAGCATTGGTTAAAACTCTTGACAAAAAGACAGTGGCTGCCGTAATTTTGCAGAGACAAACATATTTACAAACGAAGTCGCAAATATTGACCAGGTAATTTAATTTTTTTCAGTTTTGAATTTAATGATTTAACACATTTTTTTTAAAAAAATAGAGAAACTCAAAGTGCCACGCTTCAAGTGGTGGCGTGGATGGTCAGGCTTGAAGCTGCCATGCTCGATGTATCGAACTCGATCGAGGAACTGACCAAACGGTCAACTTTATTGATGCAAGGAATGATTCTTGCGTACAACATTAATCATTTAGTGAAAACGGTGATGAATTTACACGTTGCCATGAATCATCCAATGACCAAAACTGCCGTTTTATCACTTTGTCGTTTTATAGAGCTCTTAAAAGTAATTTTCACATTGTAGTATAAATATTACTTCTGTAAGCATCTCTACTTTTTTTAGGCAATTGAAAATTGCTACCATCGCCATTCGTTGTTAACTGCTTACACCGTAAATCACATTGTACAGCATTTGAGTTTCCAAGCCTTATCATCTATCGCAACAGCAAAAGTTAGTTTTTTATTAGAAATTTTTTTTTCTTTACAATTACAATTTTTGGATTTAGAAAAGAATTACATCCGATCGGAAGTACAGCGAACGTCGTTTGGATGTGCTTTCTGCTCTAGTTTTAGCCGAAAAGGCATTAAACGGTCCTGGAACACGAGAACGGCGAATTATAGTAAACTTAGCAATGAGCATGGGTACCCAACTAAAATCATTTCGCGATGACGAGTTGAACAATTTCTACTTTATCATGCGGAGGATGGAAGTCATATGCAATCTGAATGAAAGGTAACGTTTTAATTCAATAATTTTTGACATTATTTTATTTATTTTCTTTTCTTTTTTCGATTTCTAGACTTAAAGCAGCGACCGATTGTAGTTTCTTGTACTGGCACAGAGTTATAATGGAGTCCTATTTAACTGATGTCTTTGAAAATCCTAGCAATGCTCCCAGAATTCCAGTATGTTTTTATTTTATTTTATTTTATTTTATTTATTTATTTTTTTTTCCAAATATAATTTACTTAAGTAAATTTTGTTTTAGTATATGTACGCCGCAATGCAAGATTGCTTGCCTGGAATTTCGGTGACCGAACATTTTGAATCCCCGAGTCGGTTCGTGAAAGTCTTCGAGGACGAAATGGAAGCAGAGTTTAAGAAGTTTATCTTGGAGCCACTTTGCACCGCCATTGAGACTGATTTACGTCTTTTAATTCATGCTCATCTTCAGCTTGATGACAGAAATCCGTTTAAAGTCGGCATTAAGGATGTGTTGCGGTTGTTACACTTGAGACATTTTAGACTGATTACAAAATCAGTTAATATTAAAGGTTAACACATCGAGGTTTGCTATTTATGACTAAGTTGAATTTGACTCATGTTTTTATATTTTCAGCTTACGTCGAGCATTATTTGACGAAAACATTTTATAATTTGACAACAGTTGCTCTTCACGACTGGAAAACATACGAAGAAATGCAAAATCTTGGGCGACAAAAATATAATTTGACATTGATTGAAGCCCATCTGCCTAGTCAAACGCTGGAGCAAGTAAATGCTCGATGTTTAAAACATGAGTATCGAAGTTTTAATGATGCATATATTTTGGTTAGGGATTGGATGTTTTGGAAATTATGAGAAATATTCATGTGTTTGTATCTAAATATTTGTACAACTTAAACAATCAAGTAAGATAGATTTGTGAGTGTTACTTTTAAAACAAGTCATTCACGGGAATTTTTCATTTCAGATTTTTGTGGAACGCTCTAGCAACAACAAACATCTAAATACAATTAATATACGACACATTGCAAATTCGATTCGGACGCACGGAATAGGAATTATGAATACAACGGTAAAATTATTTATATTACGTTTACAGTATTGTAAGCATGCCGTTTTATGCTTTGTGCAGGTGAATTTTACCTACCAGTTTTTACGAAAAAAATTTTATATTTTTTCCCAATTCATGTACGACGAACATATCAAATCCAGACTGATCAAAGTAATAATCAAAGTGTATTTAAACAACATGCCAATTTCAATTTCTTGGTTTATTGTTTAGGATTTGAGGTACTTTCGAGAGAATAAACAGAAAAACGAACAATGTTATCCATTCGAGCGAGCCGAAAAATTCACCAAAGGAATTCGCAAGTTGGGTTTGTCTCCCGATGGATTGAGTTACTTAGATCAGTTTCGTGAACTGATTAGTCAAATTGGGAATGCAATGGGATATGTTCGCATGATTCGTTCTGGAGGTTTACATTGCTGCAGCAGCGCAATAAGGTTTATTCCCGATCTGGAAGATATCGTCAATTTTGAAGAAATGTGTAAAGAAGAAGGATTGTCGAGCGAATCGCAAGTTGCGGCGCTAAATTTGGATATGGTGATATCGAATTTGTCAAAAAACTTCGCAGAAGGAACAGAATACTTTAAGGTGGGCATTTTTGGCGATGTGTAAATAAATTTAGGTTTTATTACTAACTCGCAAATGAATTTTCTCATCAGTTGTTGGTCGACGTATTTGCTGCAGTCTTCAGAGATTTGAAGAACATGCATTTGAGAAACTTTTATGCAATTGTACCACCGCTCGTAAGTGCAAACATTACTGTGACATTTGAGAAATTTAAAACATTTTCTTTGCTCTAGACTTTGAGTCATGTCGAACATTTGATTTCGTGCAAGGAAAAAATGAGTAAAAAGAATAAAGTTGGTGCTGCCTTTACTGATGATGGATTTGCAATGGGTAATAAAAAAAATATACGATGACAGTATTTATTTGTTAAATAATTTTTTTTTTCTAGGAATCGCATACATTTTAAAATTGCTTGACCAGTATCACGAATTTGATTCGCTGCATTGGTTCCATTCTGTGCATTCCAAATATAAATATGAACTGGTAAAATAATTATTATAAAGTTCACTATTTAGTAACTAGATCTGATTGTTTAATTCTTCAATAGGAACAAGTTAAAAAGCAAAGAGAAATTGCAGGCGGCAAAGATGACGAGAAATTGCTTCAAGCCACGATGTTGACCAGTCGAAGACTAGAGATGAGTTTACAGGTTTGGCAATCTTAAATTATGTTTGATTTTGATTCGATTTTAATAAATGAATATGTTTGTAGGAATTTGATCTTCTGTATTATTCATTAAGCAGTGCCAGAATATTTTTCCGAGCCGATAAGGCAACATTAGATGAAGTGGATGATAAGAAAGAAGGTCAAATCGAACATAGAATACGGTACTGTAAACGTTTATAAATATACAATTGTTTTTGTGTTTTTAGATTCTTCCAAAGATTCTACTAACGGGTCTCCACGATCTACAACTGGTTCCACAACTGGTAAGTTTTTAAAAGCATGTTAAATGTTTAATGTTAAAAATTAGATTTTTAACTGATTTTTTTAAAATTATTTATAAATGCTTCAAAGGAAAATGGTAAAAATCAAATTTAAAGCAAAAAAAAATGTTTGCTGGAAATTATTGGGAATTTCCGTTTTCAGATTTAGCAGGTGGTTCAATGCAGAGAAGTGGCATTGTGAGCGTTGCCGGAAGTAACAGCGCACCAAACGAAGCCTCTCTTCCACCACCTCCTCCCCCTCCACCGCCCCCACTTGCATTTTAAATGCAGTGATTTATAGTAATATTATATAAAATTATTTGATAAGTATGAAATAAAATTGGGTAATTATTTCACGGGTAATGAAGTCGCATCTACAATTACTTGCAATTTAATCCAACTATTTAAACATTCTTTAACGACTTAATTAATCATGTTTTTGTACATTTTCTTGCGTAACGTAAATTAATACGAGGGTAATTTTATCTTTAAATTAAAAATATAAAAAAATAATTTTGCTAACATCATATACTATGATTGTTGTGATGGGAATTTTGATCGATTCTGACGTCATAACATCGCGAACTATCACAATCCTGTACAAATACACGGTATGTAGATCTACGATGCAGTCTGGTGGCAGAAAACGCATCGATCAGCACGTAGTTTTTAGAATGGGGGCTTACTTTGCTTTTCTCTCCCCTCTAGACCACGAATAAGTTGATTATGACTAATGAAAATTGATTCCTGTCCTTGCCTCGAAAATCATTAGTCGATGATGTTGGATCAAGTTCATGTATCATACAACTTGTGCAGCAGCGAAGCCCAATCTGGCATTTTTCCTTAAACGGTAAGGTTCAATGAAAAATGTTAATTTTTATTGCTTTTATATTGATGTGAAGTGAATCAACATTCAAGTAATAACTATCAAACGTTAATTTGCGTTATTTTAATTAAAAAATTAATTGTTTTCTGGACTCGATGAAAATTTCGCTTAGGCGGGGCCTCTGGCTATTGATAACACTGTACGCAATGTATCAATGAAATTATAGTGATTTTCAATTGAAAATGAAAATGGGCTTTATTTATTCGAAATGTTTCCGGAATCGTTATATTAATTTCATGTTCTATTGTATGCGATAAGCAAGTTATCGAGCTTTTAATGGGGAATTTTGATGAGTGTACACGAGCACAATGAATTAGAATTATAAAAAAGAGAAAAGGAATATCCTGTTTCCTTTTTATTTGTGAAAGTTCATATTACTTTATCTCTTTCAACTTTTCCTTTTTGCAATATAGAAATTTGTATATTACATTACTTTTTTTTATCACGTTTGAATGACGAAGGCATGGCATTTCTCTTAAAGAAACATGGTTAGGTTTTCTAGGGACATCTATTGTTAAACTGGAAAACAAGTTTTCTTTTAAATTCTTCACTCACGAAAAATACTTGTTTCTTGCAAGGACAATTTCATTTTTTTTTTTTTTTTTTTTTTTTTTAGTTGTAAGCTTCCTGATTTCTGTCTGAATTGTAGCTATCATTTATTTAGCGTAACAATATTTACTATGACTGAATTGATTTTGTTTGATGTTGTGCTGCTTATCTTAGTCTAAATGATTTATTTAAAAAAAATACATTTTTTATTTAGTTTTTTTTTTCTATCAGCACCATTGTCTGCTTTTTCATGCTGCAGGGCACTTAAACCCTTCAAAAGTTTTTTTTTAAAAATCTATTTATATGTAACAATAAAATACGCACAAAAGAAGAGTAGGGTTCATACATCATGAATGTCTTGAGTGCATTTCACAAAATTTCAGATAAATGCTTTATGATCTTTTTCATGATGCAAACTTTAAAGCAATTCTAGAACCTACAAGAAAGTCATATTATCAAGCATTAATAATAGTTGCAGTTGTCTTACGTTAGTTCTACTTAATTAGAAAATTTCAGGACTAGTTGTTTGGGCTGTGCATGCCAAGTTGATAAACGAAAATATATTCATGTAACCACCTAATACCAGTGTAGTGAAAAGGATCTAGGCAAAAAATTGTAGATCATAAATCTTAGTACCCTGGAAGCAATGATATCATTTTTCCTCTTACTGTCAAAGCCGAACTCATTTCCTCTACTCATTCTTGAACATTAGGCATGAGATTTTCCCCTCACCCAATTACATATGGGATTTTTATCTCTATTGCAAATGGGGTAGGCTTACATAAGTGAAGTCAGCACATTATTCTTTCTAACAAAAATAATCATGCCACAATGTTTCGTTTGATAGTAACCAAATTGCGTACCTAATGCAACAAATATTGCAATTAACATCAGTAATGTTGGGGTGTTTATTGGCTTGATTCAGATTTTCCTAATAAAAGTGAAAAGCATTCATGTTGTTAGAGACTGCAGAAAACATGTTTATGACGTAAAAATATACGTTATAAAGTTGATTACCGGTACTGCTTATGTTTCCACACCGCAACGTCTATATAGTCTATTGTTTTCGTTTCTAACAAGTGCAAAAGACATGGATCATTCGTGCATACATGTAGGTTGCCTTTGGGAAAACATTTCAAACACATGTAGTTTTTTTGTGTAAACATGTTTACGACATCTTCTTGAATGTTCTTCCCAAACATCTTCAAGATGTCGAAACAGTTGACAAAGTTTGGTGTATTTACTTCGCGTTTGTAGCTTAATCAGTATTGACAGTAACAGATTTGGAGTAGTGTGTGCATCCATAAATATCAAAATAGTTGCCTAAAGGTGTTATATTCAAAATCCGCACTCTTCTACTTAAACTACGCGGTTTTTCGGAAGGTATTATTTCATGAATACCAAACTAACTTTTAAGTCATTCGAGCTCTGGATTGGAATAATAATATGAGTAGATGAAATGAACTTTAAAACCAAAGCTATAAAATGTTATTTAATAGCACATTTAAGGAGGGTCAATTTTATTAGTGTAGTTAACCAGGTTGGAATAAGTAGTGCTTGTTCCCAATGAACCTGTTTCATCCACCTACTCCTTGTGTAAATCTTTGGTATATAAGGTAGAGAAGTGTTAAGTTGAAGTACCATCACTTTTCATTTCCCTTTTAACTTTAGTGTGTTCTAGTTTAGATTGTGGAAATGAATTTTCTCCCATTGCCCATGGGCATCCAGACTAACATTTGTCTCTTTGAAATATTCATCTTGTGGGTGTGTGTCACCTGTCATCATTTGGGTCACACCTGACTGTAAAAGTGAAAATAGGAAATATTTGGGGGGGGGATGTTTTTTAAAATGCATATTTACAAATTAATTGAGTATGTCATAGTCTAAAAGAATCTGATGACTCACTGTGGGAAGGTCAATCTAAAAAAAATCAACTTTTTTCTCCTTCTTTGAGACCCTGAGTTTACTTCTTGTTGCAAGGACTTGGGGTCAGAGTTGAAGTCCAATGTTTGGAATTTTTCATTGAGTCATCATTAGTTATGTTCATGGCTGGCAGTTACTGAAAATTTATACAGACAATGACACTATAAAGTTGATAGAAGTGTTGTGAACTCAGTTAAGTGAGTGATTCCAGCTGACCCCTTTGATTACCATACAATACCAGTTCAAACATTTCAATTTGGCATTTTGCAAACAGGGATAAACATGATTCAATTAGTGATAAAGATGAGAATTAATTCTTTACTGTGCATAATCAAATAAATTACTTTAAATTGGTAAGAGTATAATTAATGCATAATTAAATCATTTAAGTGTAAGTTAGGTGAATAGATCTCAGCTTGTTCTATCAAACCACATTACTAGTTGCACCTCCCTATCAGTAAATTGACAATAAACTCGTCCTAGTCAAGTTGAGTGTTTGAGTTCAGTTAGTCCACAGTCCACTGGCCTTGTTCACGCAGTGAACCAAGGCATTTACTCACCGTAGTACATACATTTAACAAACAATATTTTTGTTATTTTTTCAACTGTGTTCATGTGTTTGAGTTTGTTTTGAAACTTTAATTTTTCAAGATGATGTTAGCACTGTACTTTGACCAGGTAAGTCTGGAGTTATTATTTTTATTATTTCGTTTAGTTAAGTAGTTTTCTAAATTTTTAATAAGTACTTAGCTGAAATGGTAAACTGTATTATTCAGTTTTATTTATATTTTATCATTATTTACTTTATTGTCACCTGAATTTAAAGGTGATGATGATGACAGTCTACATAAACATGATAACAAGAATGTAAACCAACATGCTTTATTATCAATGTTTGTAATAAAATTAATTAACTAATATCAATATATCAATAATTTTTTATTTATAATTTTTTCACCTAAAAAATGAAGAAATCATAATTTACAAACTTAGTTACTAATACATAAAGTAGGGATAGTTTGAGAAAAAGCCATAACTAACAAATAAACTAAATCCTGGTTGAATTAAACACCACACATACAGGTAATTTAATCTGAAATGAGCTGAAAAATAGTAATGTCATTCACTATGTTTAGCTTTGTATTACATTTCGTGATAAGACTCAACTAAATGCATTTACATTTATAATTAATTATTTCAAAATAATTACAGTACCACTTCTTCTATTCACGGGCTGTTGACCCAATGCCCACGCACAAATAGTTTAAATTCACTGAAAAAATGTAAACCGCTTCTAATTTTTAAAATGCGGTCTTTCTGTAATTGCTTTTTTAATTACAAAACTGGAGTTGACTAAAAGTTAAAAATTGCATTACTAGTTGGTTGGTGTTACTTCCAATTTATCAAGTAACTTTCGGGCGACATGTTCCGTAATGAAGATGCTTTGTATTCAGATCAAAAAATCACCCTGTGGGTGAATTGTTATTTACAGGGTAAACACACAGTATTTGTTTTTTTAAGCATTTATTTATTCACAATATTTAACATTTATTATATGTAATAATTGATGTTCAATTAGATCGTTTAACATATGTTTCACTAGTTTTTATAATGCTAATTTCAATTATAATGATTTTTAGAAATTTTAATTTTTTAATGTTAAATTAAGAGGTTTTAAAATGTTATTATCTTATAATAATCATTATTACTTCTATCAATTTACAATAAAAAAAATGACCTTAAATATAATTTTCCGCTTTATTAGCATATTTATAGTGTTTAAAATAGATTCAGAGTAAAGGGTCAGGTGTGTTTGGGTCATTTGATTTTTGATTTTTTTTTTAATATAAAAGGAAATAACTTAAAATTAATCTTTTTATGCATGAATTAATAGTTGAAAAAATTGTTGCTTGTAATTAGGACTTGATGTTTGCAAAGAATTGTTGGTTTGAAAATGGTAATGCAAAGCGAGCTATTGACTTAATAGGTTGTGTATATTTATATCAGAATTATTGAGGACTGATATGCATAAAATGACAACGCCCAAATCTTGAAAGAAATGCGTAGGAGGATTATTGCATAAGGTGTAACTTAATTGCCGTATGGTGATCAATTGAATGTCTTAAGTGGTTGCAAGTTATTTAGTCAAAATTACTTAATTCAAAAGTAGTATGGTAACAGTAAACATTTTTTGACTTGTTTATTTTAATTTTTTATGGGCTGTTTACTTTCAATGAAATGATTTAATTTCTGGAAAATTTAATTATTTATATTTTTTGGCATGAATTTATTGAAAGTGCATCTTGGCTTTTTGAGTTGAATACCAAAAACCGATTAGACCTGTAGTATTAAAGTCAGCACTCAACACGACATAAACTTTGCGGATTATGGAGTGAAGACTTAAAGAATCTCTACAGCAAAGCTTTAAAATTCGTGTTTGTAAATAAACTTTAGGTTTTTAGTTGAAAACGTTAAACTTTAGTGGTTTTCGACACGTAGAACAGGTTTTTTTTTGGCAAAAAGTTTAAAATTTTTCTTATTTTATTTTGAAAATTGATGTAATTTGTTGAGTTCCAAAAAATCCTCATTCAGATGAAAATTTTTGTTTTTTATTAAACTATAAATTTACATTAAATTATAGCTGATTATAATTTTCTCCCGTAGACCACTTTTTTGACTAGAAATTTTATCTCGTTTAATAAATCAACAAAGTGTATTGGGAAAAATAATAGAAAAATTAAAAAAAAAATGTTATTTATAAATATACTTTAGATAAGGAACAAATAATTGTAAGTAAACAACGTCAGGTTATGGCCCACAGTCATCTTGGCAGGTGTTTTCAAATTTGCACCTACTTTACTTTACTTAGCAGAAAAAAAAAATTTCCTCACTCAATGCACAAAGGAAAATTCTCTTTAAAAGTCTTTTGCAACATTTTTCTCTAAGCTAAACAAGTGTGAAATAATTAAATCGAGGTTAGGTGAAAAATGATTACAATTGCTGTGAAAATATGCAAGCATGCACTTGCCCATGCAGTGATTTTCTTGACTGATGTGGCCTAATATTGTCAAAATAGAACGAGAGAATCCTAATATAGAAGATCAACTGACCCCGCCTTTGTCCTGGCTTTCTTTTTCTCACTCTGGGAGATGACAAGTGTTAATTTTGATTCCAATCTGCATGAGATTAATTGCTGTAGCTATGCACAACAACAATATACTATCTTATACAGTACTTGCTAAATTAAAATAAATATGGGTCTAATTAATAAAAGCAAAATGAATGCGTTTTAATTAGATCGCATGTCATTTAGCAATGAGAAATGTCATAAAATGATGCAACTCAACTGAAGCATGAAATTAGGGTTAATGAAATTGATGTTTCATGTCTCAGATGGGAGGGAAAAGTATGATCACAGCCATAACCTTGACTTTGTAAATTGGAGTGAGTCCAGAATTGGGTTTTTAACCCTTTCCTCGAAGAATTGTTAGGTACATTAACCTATGATGAATAAAGAAGGTGGATCCGAACAAAACCATTCATTAAATATTTCTTTGAATACACATGACAAATATCTTAAATATTTTTTAATTTTTTTTTAAACTTGTAATTATCATTTATTGTGAGGTATCAGTGCACGTAGTCACCGTTTATGACATGTAATTTTTATTTTATTTTTTTAATAACGGTAATAAATAATAAATGAAAATGTTAGGGTGATGCAAAGTGAAAAGTAATTTGTCATTTTTCTTTGCAGTTTACATCGTCTTTTGGCGAACCGCCAGGAGTTGAGCTTCCAATGGCGGCTAACGTCAATCAAATGTCACTTATCAAAACCATTGATAAGCAATTCCTCAATTGTGGCATATGTCTTGGCAGATTTCAACAGCCAAAAGTAAGTTTTTGTTGAACTTGCTTCTAATCACTTATCAGTATGTAAACAAACAGGAACTACAACGTTTTATCTTATTGAGTAAATTAATGATAGTAATTAAGGTTTTTGCTTGCATGTTCAGTAAATAATCGAAAAATTAGTGTTTTACACGAAAATTGCGTCTAATTTTAAATTTACCGCTTATTTTTGCCAGTAAACTCGAGCTTTAACTTCGTATATAATTAAGTTTCAGAAAATAATAAAAAATCACAAATTAGAAATGAACTGAATTAAAAAATATTAAAATCTCAATTTTAGTTTGGGCGCGCTTTAAGGTGTAGTTTTCAGAGTCCACATACTGGTAACAAAATATTTTATTGATGGTTTGCAAGTAGCTCTGGGTGAGTTTGAATGTTACCTGAGCAGATTACGACTTCAAGGTTATTTCAGCTTAACTTTGGTCAATAATCAATAAATACTAACGACTTATGGTCTTGATTTTCAAGTATAATGGTCACTGTAATTGCACCTGCCTTATTTCACCGGCATTCATGCAAAACAAATTGTTTTGCTTTACGAAAATTTAATTACCGTACCACTGTATTGTTTGATTTCACTTTCTGATTTCTAGTCTTTTCATTAATGTTACAAACAGTATCATATGATCGTATCGAACTTGTTTAGTATTCCCAAGCGAGTCGACAAACTTGAAATACAGTTTCCTTTTTGTATATAATGTTTTAAAATGAAAAATATAAATTCTAGAGCACTAATTCAAGGGGGTGTTGTATTGAATAATAAGATGACAAGAGGCTGGCTTACTTCCTCTTATTGTCAGCAATTTTGATATGAAGTAAGCAAGTGAATAATTTAGCTCCAGGAAATACTGGTTTGTGGTTTGATCCTAATTGAATCGGCTGAAAATTGTTGTTGCTAACATTAGTCAAATTTAGTTAACCTGCCAGCTGTGATAACGTCTCATTTGAAAGTGAAATGAGCAGCAGGTGATGTACAAACTGAAAACTAAAATCTGATACCATGCATTTTAATAAAATTACCAGCTGGCCTGATTGCAATTCAGAAAACTTAACATTACCCATAATTTAGTTAATTAATTAAGGGAGATTTGTAAACACACATGTGGTGATGTGATGGTTTTTTTGTCCAAAAAAAGCCTTGGCATCAGTTATAAGAAATTTATTTAATAGTTTTGCTGTTTCACCAGTTGCAAAGTGTAGATTAATGTCACTTATGGAGATGCAAATGATAATTTATTACAATGTTTAACTCAATTTGTAATTTAATGTTACAGGTTCTTCCCTGCTTGCACACCTTCTGCGAAAGATGCTTAAAAGGTTACGTCCCGGCGGAAAGCTTAACATTAACATGCCCGGTTTGCCGTCAGCAGTCCATCTTGCCAGAAGAAGGAGTTCCAGCGCTTCAGACAAATGTTTTCATAACGAATGTGATGCAAGTTTTGGAAACTCCTACTCCCTGCCAAGCATGTGGTGATGACAGCATCACAGCTGCTAATAAATGTCTCGATTGTGCCGATTTCCTATGCGACGAGTGTGCGGACAATCACAGAGAAGTAGGAAATTGAGGGTTTTAATGTTTTCTATTAAATGCTTTTTCTCATGTCACTTATTTTTAAACAGATGGAATTAACCCAAGACCACAAAGTGGTCACGTTAAGCGAATTGGCACTGGTGGCGCGCGATGACGATGATAGAATGAATATGTTATTACTTTGCCCTAATCATCATGGACAAACGTTACGGTAGGAATTTATTTTTTTGTCCTCGTTGGTGAATGCCATCTAGTGGTGGGGAAATGTAGCTAATTTTAGATAACATATATGGCGGGAAAATAAAAAGGATACTGATATAAATAGTCAGGTGTAGATCAATTATCAGATTATGACTTTGAAAAATAATAATAAAAAATTTAAAATTATGATTTAGATGCATTAAATTTAAATTTATGAAAAACTTATAAAAATACAATTGCTTATTAAAAAAATAAATCTAAAACTAAAACTAAAATTAAACTGAAAAATTTAAAATACCGTAATTTTAGAGTTCTTTAATTTTTAATACTACTGTATATTAATTTGTGACTTGAAATTTTCAAATGCTTTCCAGCAGCACTCTTGTTTTGTTGACATTTTACGCATTTCTAGGTTAAAATCTGTGAGATTACGATAACAATTCTACTTACTACAGTACGTACTTGTATCGAATTGATGGTCGATTATGAACACATTTTCCAAAAAAATAGGGTCATGATTTTAATCATGTAAATTATGGGAAAACTCGTGTTGAGGTTATGTAATTACATACATCTTCACCCCTACGATACCTTGACACTATTTACCTCACAATGTTTAATAGCTAACCCTATAACACAACCGGTATGTATTTCCGATGTACTTAACGCAAATTTCACCTTTAGACCTATAATTGTTATACGTATCATTATCAATCGAAAATAACAAACAACATTAATACGAACACAATTTCCTTGCTTTTGTTCATTATTTTTCTTATAGTAAACATTTGAAAAAGGTTAATAAACCTTTGAAACATTGAGAAATAACGTCCACTTAACTATCAACGTAAAAAGAGATATATTGCCGGGGGCTGCTGTAAAAGTAACCTGAGACCGACACATTTAATGAGTAATTATTTAGAGGGACATACATTAAAATATTGCACAGTAATTAATAGAGTAGGCAATGTAAGAAAACGTTAAGCTCATTTACGACGATAAGTGGCAAGGAAAGCCATTAGTCGGGCTTGACTGCAATTCCGTCACATCCTTTTTCCCACGTGTACAAAACAAACCAACTGTGCTGTATGCACTGCTGGCAAACCAGTTGCTGTTGCCTTTTTATGCGAACAAGGTCGGACCAGACGGCTTTGTACGATCCGTGTCTTTATCATGGGCAGTTTGATAGTGGATATGTCGTTGTTATCGTTGAATGAAAATGGCAAGAGTAACAGAAATGGAGATTCCGATTCGGGGTATTTTCTTGTGTTTTTATCTTACTTTTATTTTATTTTATTTTACTTTTTTTTTTGTTTATAGTGAAATTTACAATTTTTTCTTTTACAGTTTTTATTGCCAGGATTGTGAGACTGCAATTTGTTGTACTTGCACTGACTTGGAACACCAGGGTCATTTAACGATGCACATGGAAGAAGCTGTTGATGAACAAAAAGAGACGCTACAATCCCTTTTGAATAAAGCACACGCACAGGTAGAGGATGTAGATTATTTATCCATTTTTCTTTTTTTTTTATTCTTACTAGATTAAATTTTTCTATTAAATAATCAATGGAAATTTTTTTAAATTCCGTATTGTTTGTGGACATTGGACTTTGGTATTTCGAGTATTATAATGTAATGTAATGTAAATATATGAGGAAAATATTGAAATTGTTTTCCTCATGAGGATAATGTATTATCATTATTTACTCCAGATGTTTTATGAGTTATTGTGAACATACTCTGACGTGGTGAATTATTTGATCAACTCATGTTTTGAAAAAAATTATTAAATTCCAGTGTCAATTACATAATTGATGATGGTTCATCTCAAAAAACATGAGCAACAGTTGTAAAAAAAATGAAACAGTTGAAATTATCATTTCCTGCGTCAATTTAATGACCTACAAGCGCAAAATATCTGTAGTGTAATAACCTTGCCCTTTATTCTATTCTTATCTGATATGGCTTTATGTATTTAGTGTGTCAAACGATTACAACATGTTTTTTATCTATACCAGGTACCGGTATTAAAAGAAGCCATCGATTTAGTCGTCGATTTGGAAACGGTTTTGAGCAATCGGTGCGCTGAGGCAGAAGATCGAGTTAACGTCTGCTTCGATTCCTTAAAAGACGTTCTCGAGCAAAGACGACAGCTGCTCTTGTCGGAGTTGGACGAGACTTACAGCGGGAAGCAACAAATTCTTTGTCAGCAGAGGGAATTACTCGACGCTTGTCTCAATAATCTTACAAGTTCTTGCGAATTTACGGAAAAAGCGTTGAATCACGGCAGTGATACCGAAGTTCTCATTGTTAAAAAGCAAATGGCCGAGCGTTTGACTGAATTTAGTACGATGCACGTAAGTTAAATAAAGCAAAATTATTTATTATCTTAATTTATTTATTTGTACAAGTAATTGAATTTTTTTTTTTTTTTTATTTATTTATTTATTTATTTATTTATTTATTTATTTTATTAGATTCAAAAAATGCCCGAGGAAAATGATTATCTTGTTTTTAACGACTCAGACGCAGCAGCAGTTAAGAAATGCATTTACAACTTGGGCAGCATACAAAGCAATAGTGCAATTGCGTTTGAAACTACAGCTGCTGGCGAGGGATTGAGGCATTGCTTGGTCGGGCATCCGTCGCTCGTCACTGTCACCACTAAAGATCGTAACTGTGATTTAGTCAAAGTCGGTCACTCGCAAATCACTGCGGAAATAGTGTCGGTAAATTCACCGATTTGTTATACGGCTAAAGTAGTTGATCATCGGAACGGCACTTACGATTTGACGTATACGATACCGAAAGAAGGATTATACCAACTGTCGATTCGGCTTTTCGACCAACACATAAAAGGAAGTCCTTACCGCATTAAAGTGAGATTTGAGTTTGAAATTAAAACTAAACAAAGTCAGAAGTAAATAAAATTGTCTGAAGAGAAATTTATTTACCTCTGGTGCTGATATTTATTTACTTATACGATATATTATTTTTTTGCTTTTTAATTAGGCTATTTTAGAAGAAGAGAGTAGCTCGAGCGACAGACCTAGTTCTAAAATTCCACGAACTAGCGGCGTGCGCCAACACGCGACGAAGCGCACGCCCAGTGCCAAGTCCGGGGGTTCGAATCGCCGCAGCAACCCGATCGAAGATGACCTGCTCTTGCGTGTCGGCTTCAAGGGACGGAACAAGGGCGAGTTCACCAATCCGCAAGGAGTCTGTTGCTCGAATTCTGGCAAAATCATAATCGCAGACAGCAACAACCAATGCTTGCAAGTGTTCGCTCCCACTGGAGAATGCAAACTTCGCTTCGGCATCAGGGGCAGGAGTGCGGGGCAGCTGCAGCGGCCAACGGGCGTGGCTTCTTTGGACAATGGCAACTACGTGGTGGCTGATTACGACAACAAGTGGGTCAGCATATTCGAACCGAGTGGAAAGTTCGTGAACAGAATCGGCGTCGGCAAACTCCTCGGCCCCAAAGGCGTGGCCGTGGACCAAGACGGACACATAGTAGTAGTCGATAACAAGGCCAGTTGCATTATTGTCTTCCAAGCCAACGGGAAAGTCATCAATAAATTTGGATCTCGCGGCAATCAAGAAAACCAGTTTGCCGGGCCGCATTTCGTCGCCATCAACAATAAGAATCAGATCGTCGTTTCCGATTTCCACAACCACTGTATCAAAGTCTTCGATTCTGACGGCGGCTTTCTCATGAGCTTCGGCTCCAACGGCGAAGGTAACGGCCAGTTTAATGCACCCACCGGAATTGCTGTCGACTTGCAAGATAATATCTTAGTCGCCGATTGGGGAAATAGTAGAATACAGGTAAAATTAAGGAATTTTTATACCAGTTACAAATTACTTGAATATTTATGTATTTATTTTATTTTTATTTTTATTTGTTTAGGTGTTTGACTGCAACGGGTCTTTTCTGTCTTACGTAAACACCGCTGCAGATCCGTTATACGGTCCACAAGGTTTGGCGCTTACAGATTCTGGTCACGTGGTCGTCGCTGATTCTGGGAATCATTGCTTTAAGCTTTATAAATATTTACAGTGAAATGAAAATAATACGAAACGTAATGGAAAAAAGGGTGGCAATCTCATTGTAATCCATCCAGCTTGACTGCAGTTGGTTTTTTGTTTCCGGAGATTATCATTATTGCTAAAGAAAATTGCTCATATTTTTACATGCTGTTGCCCATTTGTAAGTGTTCAGCTTGGAGTGAGATTTGAATTTATTACAAAAGGTTATTGTACTTAAAAGTTGTGATGCGTTACATTTGAAAGAAATATACAGTAAATAGAGAATACGAATACGAAAAAACAAATTATATCGAAATGACTAAAAGAAAATTTTACAAATTACAATTAATACAATAGTGATTTTATTCTGTTTAACTTAGTTCACATACGAATATTGTTGCAGTAGCGCATTCCCAATAACACCATTGGCTTTAGCATAGTATGTGCATCTTACAATCACAAAACAATGTCCAAGTAAACACTTTAAACTAGTTTTTAAGGTTCAGAAAAACAAAAGTTAGCGTCGTAGTTTTGCTTCACGACAGATTTTTACATACAGTAGATGTGTATCGGTTATTCGAATACTTTGCTATTTTCATCCACCGTTAGTTTTCTTGCAAGTTTTAAAAAAATATACTAGCATTTTAACTTTGAAGTTTGACCTTGAGTTTGCTTATTACGTTTTCATTAAATTTGCAGGATTGTGAAGGGACATATTATGAAGTATATATGTTATTTATAATATAAAAGTTATTTTTAAATAACTGCTTGAATTGGTAAAAACAATGTAAATCAATCTTATTATAATAATCGTAATCTTTGTGGGTCAAAGAAAACTGACAGTGAGGATTTTTATAAGGATTTAAAGGAAATTGTGACTTTTGTACCAATATGCTTGGGAGTGAAAGGATGTTGGATTCGAGTGCTTTCATGTAGAACGATTTTAAACATTTTTAAGAAGTAATGGAAAGAATGTAAGTGCTTGAAGTTTATGTTGAGTTGTTTTACTTTTGCGTTTAAAAATAATGCAGCATTTCAGTTTCCAAACGTTAAATAAATTATTGTGGTCTAAAGTTACTTTGCAATTTTATTTTTGCATGAGAGAATTCGAAACTCTAAAATCAAAGTCTGAATTTTTAAAACATGCACTTTGGTTTCTACATATCTTGACTGTAAATTTTTTTTTTTTCACTTTATAGTATAAAAAAATATATCATTTACAGTTATCAATTTTATATTTTGCAAGATTTCCCTAAAGTAACATTTTATTTTAGTTTATTTTTCAGTAATAAAACTTTTGTCTTAAACTTCAGAAATTCTTTATATCATGAACAGTTGCAGGGCTCAATCGATCCTACTACATGAAATTTCTAAATATGTTGCAAACAATTACAAACACAATGAGACTGCTTGCAGCAATTGGGTTAGTGTTTCCCGATGCAATCACTGGATTTCCATCTGCATCATGGCAACTGCCATCATCCTTGGTGTGAACGACTTCATCATCATCTTGAAAGAAAGAAAGAAAGAAAGAAAGAAAGTCACTTACTTTTGTTAGATAATTTTGAAATTTTAGAATAATCAATTGTTAATCCTACTCAGTGGAAGTCCGTAAGTGACAATGTAAATGCAGAAGGCAAGCATCAAAGCGAAAAGGAACTGAAATGAAATAATAACATCTGCAGTTTAGTACAATTGACGACTGGTTTTGAAAAAAGAAGTAATTATTTTTTACCTTCATTGTTTTCTCGACTTAGTACCGTAATAGAAGTAAGAATATGTTGCAGAAATGCAAGAACGATGTAAACTGATGCTATTTAAAAGATAGATCTTCTAAGATATATTTAAGAAAACCTTTGAGTTAGGTTTTCAATTTCAAAGATTATAGATTAATGTTTCTCAACTTGTTTAGGTTTTTATTTTCATTCCAAGATAACTGAATAAATTAGTAAATTACAGAAAATGTTTTGGAAATAGATGAAACTCGGAAGCATTTTAAATAATAATTTTAATTTGCTAGTATCTCAAAATCAATGGTAGATAAAAGTGGAATTTTCGGAAATTTACATGTGACATCCAATTTTGCAAGCTACGAGTCTGGTTCGTTTTTCTCCCGATAATTTTCGTTAACGTCTCGCTGCTCGTCCGTTTTTCTCGGGTTAAACTTGAGAGAAAGCTGTGTTTGGTAATAATTTACCTAAAAACAAGAATATTAAGCGTAAATAGAATATTAATTTAGTTTGTTTCCTTTCGAAATACTTTTAAAGCCTAAGCTGATCCATTTTTTCAGCCTACATGGTGCGCATTTTGCTATCGTATGCGCTCGTTTCGAACAGGGTTTCCCCAGTAACTTCTTCACCTTTTCCGGGTCCTGTTTAGTTCTCTGGAAAAAGGTCTGTTTCGTGCATAAATATAAAAAATAATGATTTAAATAATTATAAAATAACGTTTGCTCAGATTAATTTCGGATAATTACCCTGCATTTTGTGCACGTTCTTTTCTTAAAATATTTTTCACTTGTGATCTTATTGCACACAGTGCACTCACCCAATACTATAAACACAAAGTTTTAAATTACAACAATAATTTAAAAGTCATTATTATAAACGTGTCTATGACTTACTTTCTTCGTTCGAAGCCTTTTTAACCATCTTCTTTTTTGTCTTGGCCATCTTTTAAGAAAATTCGAATGCCTTACGTTTAACAATGAACGTAATTGCACGAGCAGCACGCGAGAATTTTAAAATTACGCATGCGCGATAATTAATAGCAAATTTTCCTTCAAACCATCTTGGCAATCAGTTCACTCCAATAAACCCAAAATAAATAATTTTCAATACCGCTAAATAAATCGGTACAAATTGTCGTTAGACATACAGTTTTGCGTAAGTTTCATTGAACGTATCAAAATTTATATTTGAAAATAATCTTTAAGACCTAATCTAAGCCCGCCAGATTGTAGGGAATGTTCGTTCGTTGTGGTTGTTTCCTTCGCTACATTCAATTGTTCTAGTTCTTGCCTCCACACCTATTTAATTAAAAAGTTAAAAATAAATTTAATAAAAATAAGAAATCCACAATATTTGAAATGCCTACTGAATAAAAGGAATAAAATGTTGCTTTTCTTCGTCACTTTCTAATTTTCCATTGACAATATCATTGACGTCTTTGGCTATTAACGAAGCATTTAATCAATGCAATTATTTCTTTGACATTATTCATAGCTTACCAGCTATTCCAAACTGTCGTCGCATTTTTTTCAAAAATAGTTTTAAACATTCATGCAATGTAATTCTTACGTAACAAAATTCATTTCTTTGGCATCATATAACGTCAACAGCAGATCTGCATCGTCACCGATCTTACACACAAAGTTTTTCAAGGTGACATACAAACTATGGCAGTACCTCGTTGTTGATTTCAAAGTCTGGAAAATAACCTAGAGCACATATTCCGTTAATTTTCGTCTAGATTCAGTAATGTTTCCTTGGTCATCACGAACAACTAAATCCAAATCTAAAATACTGTTTCCTATATCTATAATGGTGGTAATTTT
>JAQFZP010001137.1:0-22103 GCA_034695745.1 Geophilus truncorum | reverse complement strand
CCTAAAATTCTCAAAACCCACCTTAAAAAGCCCCTACCTTTCTCACAAAACAGATTCAACACAAACATAAATTCAAAACTTCCAACAACCCGTTGCCACACTTGCAGAAAAAAAACATCAATTAAAAATAACAAGAAAAAAACAAAAACCAAAACTCACACAAATTCATGTTGACAAGTTCTCTTCGACCGCATTTTCTTCACGGTGGTCGAAGAGGCATCGCTCGCCGGTCCTTTCTCATCCCTTCCACATCACCCTGTCCACTCCGATGCATCATGGGCAGCAACGCACACGTAACACGCGCCAACCGCCGCCATTGGGCCGCTCCGGGATGACCAGACCGGACGAAAAAACACGCCGCGCTCTGCGCCATCGCCGACCCCGTCATCAAAATCGCCGAAAAACACCATTTGGCCGTGCCGAACGCGAGCTGGCGACTCGACGACCCTACCAACGTCAAATGATGTTCCGAGGCGGGTATTCGAGCTCAGGGTGAGTGGCCAGGTGTGTCCCCCTCCTCCCTCGTACAAGCTGTTCTCATGGTAAATAGGCGCAAAGCCGCTGACCATCTGACAATGAGGGACGAAAAGTGCACGTAGTTCTATTAAATTGCGACTTTTTTGGTTTTGTGTCCATCTTTGCTTTGTTTTTATTTTATCTGCTCATTTCCACTTAATTTAGCCATAAGCTTCTTTAGTTAATCTTGTGGGGCTGTCCGTTGTGTCCATTTATTGATTATTTTCGCTGTGGATGTAGTGGTCTAAAAATGGGCTTAAATATGCTTGGCATTAAAAATTAATGATTAGGGAGAAAAAAATATAAAGAAATTTAAATTGCAATTTTAATTCATGTAAGGAAGTTGGGTTTAAAAAACATGTTTATCATTTATTAAAGATGACCTATTGATGTTTGTTTGCAAGTGAATATTGAGTTGCTTTTAGGTGAGATTCTTTTTTATGTTTTTTTTCCCTACATTTGTTTGTGGTTTATTTATAAAAAATGGTTGTTGTTTTAGTAATTTTTTGTTTTATTTATTTTATAAATTCCTATAAGCGTTTTTAAAAATATTTTTAAAAAATTATTATTTTTCACTAAATCTTATTTAAATTTATCTCTTAAAAATTTCTAACTTTTATCCCCCATTTTCCTTTATTTCCATTTTTACTCCACATTTTATAATTTTACTCACTTTACACTTCTTTTCTGTTTATTCCCCCCCTAAGGGACACTACACCCACTTCTAAGCACCCCTAGTCCAGGTAGAATGGTACTGTCCAGGGGCTGTCCATTACATGGACATAGCCTGAGGGTATATGGCAGGGGGTTTCCAACTCACATCCCCTCTGCAACCCTGACCCACACTATATAAAACACCCCTGCATTACATACCTAACTCACACCAATAGTTTCAAATTTTCTAAAAATCTACATCACTTTTTACCAGAACTCCCAGAATGCCTCACCAAATTAAAAAGTCATCATCTAATGACCGGACAGCACTGACCAATCAATAGCCACCAGCTTTTTACCTGATTCAAACTCAAAAATGATTTTTCTGGAAAAATTAATCAATAAAAGTTAATTTGTGTTTGCTCTTTGTTATTTACTTAAGAATTATTTACTGTTACATGGCATGTAAATGCAGGAACCTGTGAGGGGTGAAGTAAAATAGATAGATAGGGGATAGGGAGTTTGCAAATGGAAACCAGAGAATCCCTTTTTCATTTGGGTTTGGGAGGTCTCTTTTATGTACATAAAGTCACCAATGGAAAAGGAGACCAAAAGCCCAATTAGCATTTGAGTTTAACAAATAAAAACTGTTATAAGTTTAAAAAAAAAAAAATGTTTATTCACTTCTTTTGTCATCTTCTTCTAGACCTTGTTCTTACCCAAACTGTAAGTCTGGAAAATGTCCAATAACATCTAGACAAACTGCAATAGGTGAAAATCAGTTTCCTGTCAGTGTTGTACCTTTCTAAGGACTTTATGTCAACCTTCTTTCTGTCCATTTCTTTTTGAAATAAAAGAAAAATAAAAAAGAATGAAATGGAATATATATATTTTTTTGCAGAGTTGCATTCGTGTAAATTCTTAAATTTAAAAATGTTTTAATTGTTAAATTTATTTTCTTCACTTTTGTTTTACTATTGTTTCGTTGTTAAACTGCTTTTAATGCAATTGTTGCCTGTTCCAGAACATTCATTGCAGACAAACCTCTTTACAAGTTATAAATTGACTCCTGCTCCATACCCACTGTTAAAAACCACTTGGTTTTATAGTGCAAGACAAAGATATTGAGTCTTTTATACCAAAAAAAAGTGCTCAACAGACTCAAGTAATAAAAAAAAGGTAGGATCTCCATTTGAACAAAACCCCAATGTTGATAGGCTCTCCATTTAATCCAGCAGGAAATCCAAATGTTGAAAAACAGGAGTAATAAAAAAGAAAAAAGAAAAAACTACAACAAAATGGCTGCTAAATTTCAACCACAGCAATTTCTCAGCTTAATTCTCAAACCATTTGATATATCAATTTAGATTACACTCCATAAAGAAAATTGCACCTACAACCTATAAATCAAACCACAAAATAATTATTAACTATTTCACCTGTCAAATATTAATAACCACCAAAAAAAAATATTTTTTTTCTTCATCCTCCATTTTATTTTTTTTTATATTTTGCAAACCGCCCATACGTTTTAACTGGCTACCAATATACACCAAAACTGGTTCTTGGGAACTTTTTTAATATCAAGCTGAGTGCATTTCCAATCTGCCTGTCAACAACAGGTTTATACTAAAATTATACTGACATTCAAGCTTAAGAACCCGCAGCCATTGTGCTGATGGGAAGTTTGGCTTTTAAGAGAAAAAAGCACAAAGTGAAGAAATAAGAAGTGGGTCTCGATGTGTTATTACCATCCAGAGAAGATTACTTTATCCGGTAAAGGGAAGTCGGCAATGCCAAACTGCATTATATCTGTCATGAGATTAAAGCCCAGTGTTTAGGGTAGGTCTTAATCACAACTTGCAAACCACCGAAGAATAGACCGGACCCCCCAATCTGAATTTTTTTTTTCACTCAAAAAAGTGAAACGTCCTAAACTGCTTCGAGTGTTTCCATTAAGTTGAAGAAATGGAAGCAAAATGTCTGAAAAGAGGGAAAATAATTGCTAACAGGTGGTACTCTGTTTGCTGTTTTTGAAAGTGAAATGGCAGCTTAAACTGCCTCTCAATGAAATCCGGACATACCAGATTGTTATAGCTATTAGTTGGTACCGGTAGTTACGGTCGGCAGCTGCTGTTTGCTAGATGTGCTTCAATGCACAAGAAATTGTGTTGTTGGGTACGGTATTCCAAGTTAGCGATTTAAACGTCGACTACCGGAAAAAGAAGAAGAATTGTTGCTGATTTTCAATGTCGACTTTCCGGAAGTGAAAACGACAATGCACATCACGAATTGTTTAAATGTAATTATAACGTTGTTTTGACGTCTTTTTGTGTCACAAAGTCGAACAAGCTAGATTAAGACATAATAAAAACTAAGAAAAAAAACAAAAAAACTTTAACTTTACATTTTTTTTCTCGCTTTTTTTTAGCCTTGATGTAGTGACGTTAAGACGACAAAATATCCATGCCTTTTTAACGTAAAAAAGTGGAACAATCGGACGTCATTAAAACTTTTAAATGTCAAATTTAGACTTAAAAAAATAAAAATAAATTTGTGACATTGAAAATTACCAGTACCGGTATCGCAAAAAAACACCAAAATAAAATAAATTATTTTTAACAATAAAATATATTTTTTCAATATCTTGGTTTTTAAAAATCGTTTTTAATACACAGATTTAAATAAAAACTATTTTTTAAAAACCACAAAAATTTTAAAAACCAAGATATTAAATGCCACTATTGCAAATTCCCAATTTTTATTCTCTTATTATTGTTTATCTTATACACAAACTAAAGTAAAGTAAAGTGGAACACGCCACATTAAGACATAATAAAAACTTAAAAAAAAAAATACATCATTGTCTCGCTTTTTTTCAGACTTGATGTACCGTAGTCAAGTTAAGACGTCAAAACATCTACAGTATGTCTTGTTAACGTAAAAAAGTGGGACAATCGGGCGTCATTAAGACTTGTCAATGCCAGATTTAGAGCCAAGTGCACATTGGAAATGATCATTAAAAAACACCAAAATAAAATAAATTATTTTTAACAATAAATAAAAAATATTTTTTTTAACCAATTAACGATTTTTTTCAGTCCAAAACAAATTTTTAGTCTTTTTATTATTGTTTACCCTATACAAAACCATTCTGTATGCAACCTTCCTTTTTCATCGCATTACCTAAAATGTCCATCTCTTTCAGAGCAACTTTACCCCATCACATGTGAAGTCCAGCTCCAGGTTTGACCACTTTGCTGGTGCATGGGTGAAAATCTAATCTCGAGCTGATGTTCAAGAGGATGGGAGGCGGGAGGTGGAAGGTGGAAGTAGGCGCGAGAAGAGGGAAAGGAATTTTGCTACTAGTGCATGCAACTCAGGATGCAAGCTACAGACGCCATCAGCCAACACAAGGCATAGTCTAATGGTCAGACTAGCCAGCCGGGGCCCATTAATGGAAATCTGGCAGTTTGCAACTCGCGCCAGAGGAAACTGGGTCACTACATGAGAAGAAGAGCTGTGGTCAAGCATGCACAAATAGATGCATATCCCACACTCTTGCAAATATCATAGCTTAACAAATCAAAATAAAAATCTACTTTAAATAAAAAAAAAGTAAGAGAAACAAGACCTGAATCCATAATTTCACCCGGTTACATTCGTGACCGGTTTATCTAAAATTACAACTACTGTATCTCGAGAGTAAACCCTGTTATAACGTAACTATTTTTAAGGTCAGTAGTATGAATTTTACCCTTTTATAGTAAAAATTTGCAAATAAATTATAGATTTTTAAACTTTTGTTGCTTTTATTACAGTTTATATAATTATTTAACAACAGAAAGCATCCAGAACATCCAAAGAAATATGTAGCGAATACTGTACACTGTTGTAAAAAATACACTATATCCGAGTATCCACTTACAAAGTAAAAATTATAGTGTAAACTCAATTTAACGTCAATTCTCAAGCCGATTCATAAAGAAATGTTATAAACGGGTTCCATTGTACTGATTCTAATTGTATGCAAATGACTATTACACATATTTAAAACAGAATTGAATCGACGTCTCTGGAAACGCCGCTTTTCCGATCCCCGAAGTTAAGCAACATAAAGTCTAGTTAATCGCTGTGACACTAATGCTTTTTAATTAAAATACAATAATTATATTTCTTCTACTGTCTATGTGTAAAACTAATACCAACATACGTTTTAACTTTCCTAATACATGTGGTACCAAGGGAAAGACACCTCAGGATTTACAGTACACCAGAATAAAAAAAAAAAAAAAAAAAAAAACCTTCCATCGATAAATTATGGAGGATTTCGGAGGCAAGTCCACAGAATGAGAAACGACATCAAACTCTTACCTTGGAGAGATGGAGAACATGGGTCCGTTGGTTCCATCTTTATCATAGGATCAGCTACAAAGAAATAAATTGAAGGAAAAAATTAGAATTTCAGTTTCATATACTTTTAATAAAATGAAAAAAAAATAAAAAAAAAAAAGTTAAATTTTAAATAAAAATATCCCACTTTTAATTCACCACAAACTGATCAATATCAAGAAGTTTAGTCACACTAAAATATTAATTGCAATCTTTTATTATCAGTAAACGCCATTCGCATTTCCCTAGTGGACAATGACTCACGAGCCAGTCTTGGACAGGATCAAAACCTGCTTAGGCTTTTGTGTGATTGATCACATCAATAACCAATAAGACTTTGCTCAGCACCTCATCTTGACATATCATTCATTTCCATTTTACAGTGTTTTTATTGAGCTTAATTATCGGTTTCGAACAACAACAAGATCAACTTAAAAATGGAAAAAAAAACCCGACTTTTTTATTACTTGATAACTCCTTTTGCTTAATTATTTTTATTTATGTATTTAATGAATCATAAATGTACCTCTTTTATTTTACAGTTTCATCAATAATTATTCACAATATCTCTAGATCTCAGTTCTTTGAACTGACCATTCAGTTAATAATATATCAACTAACCCATGCATTAAGTTTATTTTTGGCAATAAAAAGAGGAACTAAAGAGTCTAAATTAGAAAACTCATGTATCAAAGATCAATTCTTCTTTTTGACTATGTAAATACAACTGACCCTTCATGGTCAATATGAGGGGGCCTGGGGATAGGGGACTGGACATGATGAGTAGAGAAGGGAGGGATTAATCTTGTGCAGGATGATGGAAGGGACTGGACCTTGAAAGAAGCCTATCAATGTTCAACTAATTACCCAAATAATCAATTCCCAGAGTCCCATCCATAAAAAAAAAAATCCCTTAAAAAAAACTTGAATAAAAAAATCCCCTCTTTTATAATTGTTTAATTTATTGCACACCTTTTGCAACTTAACCTTTACTTATCAACATTCTAATGATAACTTATCATTTTTTCCTTCTGAACCACACATAAAGAGCAATTGAACCACCCACCAACAAAAAATGGCTGCCTCTTTTTTTAATCTTGCCAAAAAGCTGATAGGGTGGGATGGTCTTAGCCTTGGGCATTCAAACACACCCCTTCACCCAACTTAACCACAAGCATCCTTACCATTTATTAAAAAAAGAAATAGAAAAGTGGACAAAAAAATGATGTAAATTCATTCAAGTTTGAGAGGGCCGCCGCCATATTGCCGCCTCAATGACTCCCTTTTTAATTTCGCACGCTGAAAATGTGCAGACTCATCTCTCTTTTGCAAATGGAGAGCTTGGAAAAAATGGTGGCAAAAGAGGAAGATAAAAAAAAGGGGGGAAAGGAAAGGAAAAACTTATGAAGCAAATCGGATTCGCTTATAGCTCCAATCTCGACCCAAGTTCTGGAACAGTTGGCCAATGTGAGGGTGGGGTCGGTTCGGACACCAGGTGATGCTTAGGTGGGCTGGGGAGGAGGAAACTGAGAAAACTAGGGTCTGGCTGGCTACTCAGCAGTTCTATTTCCATCCCCCAACTGCAAAAATACCCCCACCCCCTCAGAACTTCCCCACCCTCACAGCTTTGCTTCCTTTGTCCAGTAGGAGGCAGTCATCTGTGACGGAAGACCAGAACTGACCGTTCGGTAAATCACCAGACAGAAGCGCTTGGTCAGTCTCCCGACGTCGCACCTTTGATCATTACAAGGTAAATCCCTGACATCGTTCTGAAATTCGTCCAACATGGATATTCGGTCTTCAGTTTAGCGTTCTAGGTTTGTAACTTTCTTCTAATTGTTGACATTTTATCGCTCTAGGTTTTTATAAGGCTTGATTGTGTTTTGAGTTTATTATTGCTCGGGGTTACTTAAGCCCTCGTCTGTTTTTGCTCTAGGGTGTAAAATTTGTAAATTGTTTTAGGGCGTTGTAAAGTTTCGGTTTATTTTAGTTGATTGTTTAAGTTGCTTTAGGGTTTTTAAGTTCACTTGAATGCTTTGTTAAAATGTAACTGATTTCTTTAGGGCATACAAGCCATCGTTCTATTTTAGTTGAAAAATGGTGGACTAATATTGCTTAGGGTTATTTTTAGATTATTAGTGTACCGGTAGTTAGTTTTTTCTTTAATTAGAAATTCAATTCTTTTCTCAATTTAATGAACTATATTTTACTTCATCTTTTTTCTACTGTATTCTAGGCATTCATCTATGACATTTTATTTCCTGCACTAAGTTCATCTTCATTTTCTGAGATTCCTCTCAACTTGACCGAAAACTGCACCGCTTTAACATCGAAGACAACAAAATCAAATTTTGCCATTCTTTCAAACTACAAATTCATGTTGTAATAATTTAGACCAAACATATTAATCTTATAATAATTTTACTATTGTAACAAACTCACAACTAGAATAAACTGTCTGCTTGTTACATTGAATTTAAGAATAATTCAAATTCTCTTTACTTCAGTTTGACCGTTTTCTATTATAGATAATTATAATAAATCATGTTTAAAATTAAACTACAGTAGTCTCTACCGTACTTCAAGACTTTAAATCACTATAAAAAAAATCACAGTATAATTCAAAAGTAAAAGTAATTTTATTCATTTCTTACCATTGAATTAAGTCTTTAAGACTATCATTTCTAGAATTTATTTCACTTGTAAAATTTCTGAGAAAAAGACCATTCGAAATCTATTAAAACACAGATCCACCTCGAAGGCATTCAGCTCGTGCTTTTTGACACCGGCATTCGAATCGAAAGCTTCCGATTGCTGCATTTTGCCTGTAACCTACATTGAACATAGCTGTCTTCATTCCTATTGCAATCACTTCCTGGCAACCAGTTTTTATTTCTCATCCTCTCCGACTCCACTCCCCACGTTTAACTCTTCCATAAAATGTCCAAAGCATCAATTTGGCCTCTTTAAGACTGACAAAAATCTTTTCCTCTCTAAACATCAATTCAACTAATTAATTTTTAGACAAGTTTGTTAATATCCTCCCCTCGAGGGAAGTTGCATCTGCAGATACGACCGACAGGTGGCCCAAGTTTGAGATCCAACATCACTTTAGTCCCACCCGCAGGGTCCTTTTGTGTGTCCATCACAGGAAGAAGCAGCAGATGAGGGAATGGGGGATTAAAAAAGAAAAAATAAGTTAAAAAAAAAAAAAAAAAAAAAAAAATCTTTTCGCTGCTTTCTAAAACGCTCCCGTAAATTTGGTTTTCATGGCACCAGGTACAGACTTGCTTAAATCTTTTCTTACACGAACATCCCGAGTCAAACAGCACAAAGAGTCTCTTATCACAGCACATCCACTATAATCACAACTCAACGTGAAGAATCAAAACCACACCGTTGGATTTACACATCACAGGCAAAAACCGGACGGGATCAATAATTCTCAACCGAAAAAAACTTAAATATCGTATTTTTAACGCGTAAAATTCATTGCTTGTAAGTGTTACATTTAGAACAATAATCTTTTCAATTATCAAACAGGAAAATTCGTTGGATTTTACTATTGATGCAGCAATAAGCATTTTCCCATTAATTAATTTAGATAACAATCATTATATTAACAAACAATTCCACTTCTAATACCATTTTAATAACTTTTCTGCATTTTATAATTGTCAATTTCAACAATTACATTATTTTATTCCTTTTTGATTGTTGAATTTAACTAATAATCATCATTCTAACAACCAACAATGCTAAATTCATTGTTGACATTATTTTAATCACTTTTCTAATTGATAATTCAAACAACCATTTTCCTATTACATAATTTAAACAACAATCATTATAACCAACAACCCAACAATGCCAACCCAATTCTTGACATAATTTTAACCCACTTTCTTCACTCTCACAACAACATAAAAAAATTATTAAAAAACGCCAATTTTAATCCGCTGTGAAACCCATTGCCACAAACTCGATAATTCGATTTCAAAACAAAACACGCATTGAAAAAAGTGTAAAATTGAATTTAAAACAGGGGAAATGTGAAAAAATATGTAAAAAAAGACAAACAAATCACATTAGGACACGGTACGTGAATCTGGGAGGGGACTGGATCAACGCCAGATAGCAATCTGCAACCAATGACAGTGCACCGTGTATTAATGAGCTCGGGCGCCGAGGTAAACGTTGCATGTTTCCATGCGACTTACGTAATCGTTGCCAACATGTGAGACGAAAAGGGAAAAGCAACAATAACCTAGACCAGTTTTCCCTTGAGTAATTTATCACTAGTAAGGCCCACATTTGTGCCCTTTAGCTCTTACAACTGGATCAAGGTAAATGGCATGGAGTCTTTGTGTTTGCCTTACTCCAACTGCAAACCCGTGTCAAAAGGTCCCATTAACTATACAAAATTTCCCCATTTTCATTTAACTATGCCTTTATTAGCATTGATGAATGGAATTTATGTTCAATGCTATGTGACATTTGGTGTTGATTTTTGGATGTGAATAAATGGTGAATTTTCAAAGTGAAATTTTTTATCACAAAAAATATCTTTTAGTTGTTGATAATTATTTACTATTTTCTTAATGGTTTGTTGATTTTTGCATTAAATAAATGAGAATTTTAATTTTAAATTATATTTATTGATATAGAGATAAATAATAAAATAATGATATTTTTGGTATGTCTTTAGCAAATTGTTGTATTAAAATAATTGAAATCATTTTAATTGAAGCTAATTGTTGATGTATTTCAATGATTGAATTTATGATGTGATATTGTTGATATTGAAAAATAATTTTCTTTTCCCCCAATAATTAAAAATCCACATTTTAAGTTGACTTTAACAATAAGCTAAAGTGATAATGTCATTTTTAAACAATGTTTACCAGAACTCTAAAATTATTTATTTTATTTTCTAAATGTTTTATTACATGCCAAGCTCACTTGTTCTAATTTATCATCATTTAAACCCATGTATTTAAATAAATCTACTGGAATTTGTTTCTAACATGAAAAATTGTAATGTTTTTCCAATGATACAGAAAAGTAAAAAAAATATTTTTTGAGTAAAAAAAAAAAATGGAAAAAAAAAAATGGCTGTAATACAAGTATCAGCATGAAACAGTTTTAGTGACAAATGGTATGCAGTTAACAATTTTTTCGCTTACCCTTACATACATATAAATAAATATTCCCAACTAAATAAAAAAAATAAAAAACTAGAAAACAATTTTTCTTTTATATATTCTTTAAAACAAAACCTTATACAAAAATAATAATAACAAAAAGAAAATAATATTAAAATGAAAAGCAAGTTTCCATCCTGTTTACCCACAATCATGAAATATTCACATCACATTGTCCATTTCTTCAATAATTTCTATCGGACCACAAATTGAATGAATTTCCTTTGTAAAAATGAATTTTATAGCAACAAAAAAAAAAAAAAAAATGCCATCAAAGTGATTTGGGCAGAAAATTTTATAATCATTTTCCATGTATATAAAAATGATTAGATCCAAATTTCCTGAGAAAAACCATCAGAGCGCTTTATTGTTTTCAGTACTCAAATGCAATTTTCCTTCGCCCATGACATAACATGCGGGTATGCACCAAAAAATTTCATATGCAAGGGACTCACAAATGCCAAGTGCCTTTCAGCCAATCGGCATTGAGCGCGCTTTTTCTCCCCTCAACTTATCGAGCATTTTCTTTTATATTTAGTGATGGAGGGTGGGGGATCAATTCACTCACCCTCCAACTGCTTTCTGTCATAAATTTTCAAATCATGATTCAACTTGAATATTTAAAATAAAACAAAAAGAAATTGGTTTTTATTTATTTACTTATTTTTTTTTTGGAGTGTTTAATTTTAAAAATATTTGTTTTATTTATTTGGTATTGATGAAAGAGAGTGAGATTTGGTGTTGTCATGTGGGTGATGTAAATTGGAAGAAAATTATCATTGATTTAGAAAATCTGACATAAATGGGTGATTCATGAAATCGTACATTTGGTTGTAATAATGCATTCTGAGTGTCAGTTTTTATTGTTTTTGTGTGAAAAATGGTTTGTTAATTTAGGAAATGAGTGATTTTTAATTGTTAATGATAACGATTGAGTAGTTTTAAGTGTTAATCTGTCACAAATAATGTATTGTCATTGTTAAAAGCAGATATCAATGTGTTTTTGATAGTTAAACTCAAATTAATGCATTGTTAAACAACAGTTAATCAGTTTTTGCGTTGTTAACTACAACAATAAAACAATTGTGCAATGCTTTGTGCAACAATTGAGTAATTGTGATTTCTAAATTATTATAATAATGGATGACATCATTGTTAAAAGCAAAAAAATTGAGTTTTGGATTGTTAAAATCAAATTGATTCATTGTTAAACAACAATTACTTATCACTGCAATGTTAACTATAACAATTACCACAAATATGCATTAATTACAGCAACAATTTGCTATGTTTATTCAAATTATCTAAATTTAATGCTAATTTCAACTATTTAATGCAACAATCAATTCTTTAATTCACAACTAAATTAATATATTTAGCATTGTTTACACATACTATACACCAACAACACTCATCAACCATAGTCAAAAATTCAAAAATGTCAAAATTCACATCACCATCAACCCCTAGTTCAAATTCACTCCACATTTTCTTATCATCACTCCTATTTCCTTCAACTAGAAAAAACAAAAAAAATCCCTTCCATATTTATTTTTTCTCTTTCTCTTTCTCTTTCTCTCTTTCTCTCTCTCTCTCTCTCTTTGCCAGCTTTATATTACTTTTCACTTGCACAAGAACAAGCAACATTTACCTATACCTCTACCACTTTTATATCCCCCATCTCTAAAAATATTCAACTGCATGTCAGTTACATTTTCTCTTTGGGTCCAAACCTTTTATTTTCCCACTTGTCAATAGCACAAGGGGTCCCAGGTCTTCATGGCAGCCAGAAAACAGGTGAGGGACTCCAAGACAGAAAACTAGAGTGCATTGAGACCCCCAACCCAACAGTGTACTAATGCCAAGTCACAACATTCATCATAGCAGCTGGCCACCAACTAAAAAATACAAAAAAATACAAGAAAGAAAAAACAAAAAAAAAAATAAAAAAATAAAATAGAAAATTTATTTTTCCATAAAGCTCATCATAAAAATAAAATTCAATTTCAACTTCCTCAATTACATTTACAAACCCCTTTATTTTCTTGATGGCATAAAGTGTCATTTGCAGACACACCATTAGATGCCATCATTGGCCATTGTATATAAATGTGCACATTTACAGGCACCAGTAATTGTATCCTGAATTTGATGCATGTTTCACACAATCCCATTGGTTCCCTCTTTTCTTACCATTTTTTTTCCTTTCTTAATGACTTCCCAGCTCACTTTTTTTTTTCTCTTTTCCCTTAATTTTTTCTAGCCAAATGTATAGGGTCTATTAAACATGTATATGTAATTTCCCAGAATTTCTATTCAGGCATTATGGCTTCGAAACAATGATGCCATTGGAAAAACCATCAAGACATCAAAAGTAAATTTTCCTACTGTTTTGCCCAGGTGTGGGAAGTCTTTCAGACATTACAGCCAATCATTATTTCTCTTTTCATTCCACATAAATAATATTAGCTTTTAGAATAATTTCTGTGCCACTTAAGTCTGAGTTTTATGAATATTTTTGGACTTGTTTACCTTGAGAAAAATATAATTACAAGTTTAGCACCAAGTAATGTATGGAAATTACAGCTACTTAAGTGTTTAATGATAAAATCAGGCTAAAATTAGGTTTTATATGCATGTATTGATCCAAAGGAAAGTATAAACCCAAGTTTTTATAATGTTATTGATTATATATTCGTGTGTGGAGAGAAATAGAAAAAAATGTTATATTTCTACTTTGTGAAAAAAAAGGTATTGTTTTCAATCAAATCAACTTAAAAACCCAAAACTTACCTCAAAAATCGTAACAACACCCAAAAAATACAAAAATCACAGAAATGAATAATTACAAACAACAATGCACGTATCAACAATAATTTGGCAGTGTTCGCAAAGCATAAATAACAATAATAACAACAACAACAACTATGCAGCAAAGCGGCATTCAACAATGACACGATTTTTACAATGCAAAGCCAACACCGACTAACGAACTTAAGAGTATAGTGTATCATTGGTTAAAAGCAGTATTTAAAACAGAAATAAAAATAGAAACAACCGAAAAAAAAAATTAAAAATAAATAAATATAAAAAAAAACTAAGGAGGAGAAGCATGGCAGAGGCAGAGGCAGACTGACATTCACAGCAAGCACGCATTGTGACACACCTTGACAAATTATGACAAAACAAGCACAAAGCCATGATGATTACAAATTAATCTACCTACACCTAAACCATGGCCATCGTTTGCTAAGCAGATCTCCAGCTATGGACACAGCCTGTAAGGCATCCATTAGGCTCGGTGGGTGGTACACGTTCTGAACAGCGGCAACGCACCGGCGAACCATGGATGCGACCACTTTGCTCAACTCGCCGCTAGATGTCACCCATGGGCTGATGGCGAATCACGGACGTCGCGATTTCGAATCGAGTTTTTTTTATTTCGCAACGAAAAAAAGCATTTACAAATTTCTATGCGTGTTTTTAGATGTTTTTTGGTATTGATAAATAAATTATACTTTGAATTTTAGGTTTAGGGTGTATTTTGTGCGAAATTAATAAATTAGACTTTTCTACTTTTGTGGAAATTTGATTAAAATTATTCTTAAATGCTTTTTATTTTTTTTTTATGTTTTTCAATGTTTTCCTTCTTTCTATCACGAAAATGAATTTGTAAAAAAAAAAATAATTACAAGTCTCGGACAAGACATGTCAACATGACATGCTTAGTGCAGACACGCTAGAAACATTTCCATGTTTTGTTCTCACAAATTTCGAGAAAGAAAATGCAGAAAAAAAGAAAACACTTCCCCTGCAAATCACAATAAAGAAGTGTTGTGCTTATTGTAAAACATCGACCAATTTCTTTTTATTCCGAAGTTAACATGTTATAATTTTCTTTGAAAGAAGTTTCTATCGATTTGCCAACTCTTAAGCTAATTATATGAGAAAAGTAAAAATAAAAAATATATTTATTTACTTCTTTGTTACTGCTTAGAAATGGCAAATGGGAAGCGTTTTAGACAGGTTAAATAAATAATTGAAGACTAACGCTTTGTTGTCTCTTAAATCTTGGATGATTACATGGTGAGTTGAAGTGAAATTTACTATTTTTGGTGATGTGAATTAACTACGGTGGCATAAAATGGCTGCTATTTATAGAAATGAGTTTTACTTTCATTTGTATGCTAAAAAGAAAAGTGTTTAAAATAACTTGAAACTGATTTAACTGCTTTAAATAATTGGTTCGTCAATATAAAGAACTGAAAATAATTGTTGCGATCAATAGAAGTGAATAAAACACATTAAAACTGTTATTTGCTTCTATGTAACAATTAAAAGCAACTGCTAAGACAAATAAAATAGCCAAAATCCATTGTTTAAATAAATAGAACATCTTAAAATCGTTGTTTCAGTTAAAAAAAATAAATTAAAACCAGTGTTAAAGCAACTAAAACAGTCAAAACCATTGATTAAATCTACAAACAACCAAAAGCAATAAAAAAAACTATAAAACAATTGTTACAATAATGAACCAATCAAAACCATTTTTTAAATAAACAAAACTACATAAAGTATTACTAAAACAGCCAAAACCAATTGTTTATATGTACAAAACAACCAAAAACCATTCTTTAAGTCAACAAAACCAAAAATCATTGTTTAAGTCAATTACTAAAAACCATAAAACAATTGTTAGAATGCTAAACCTAAACCAATCAAAACCATTGTTAAAATAAACAAAACAACTTAAACTACTACAAAAACAAATAAAACAACCAAAACCGATTGTTCAAGTCAATAAAACCATTATTACAACTCCCAAAACAATCTCAAATCCTTACCACCCACCACCCCAAAAACAAAAACCCCAAACCATCAACAACATCAAAAAAAATTTTTGATTTCACCACCAGACGGCCCAAAATAAATAAATCCTAAAAAAAAAAAAATAAAAGAAAGAAAAAAAAAAAAAAAAAAAAAAAAAAGAAATAATTTTCTGCTTTTTTGCTTCCCTGACGAGCGATTGTCACAAACCACTCTTGTCACTTTTAATTTGTCACATGGTTGACATTTGATTAAACCCTGTGTGACGCAGCACCATCAACCCACAAACAACAAATCATACCCCAACCCTTTCCCCACCACCCTCAACACCCACACCCCCTCCCACTCGCAAACCCCTTCCCCACCACCGACTTCAACCCCCACCCCAATTTAAAAAAAAAAAAACTCATTTTTTAACTCATTATCTTTTCAATTTGTCTTTGATAATAGAGCGGGGGAAATTACACACCTAATATAACGAGGGGGTCGCCAAACTGGGGTCTTCGCAACATGTTTCGAGTCATTTGAGGTGTAGGTCACCCTTTCATAACCCCCATTGAAAGAAGAAAAAAAGGGGTTGATTTCCCCTCTTCTCTTCTCTTCGCCAATGTATGGATAGGCTAATAAGTTGTAGGCATAATGGGTTCAGCCCTTCCTCTTCCTCCCTTCCTCCCCCCTTTTTATCCTTTTTGGAGTCAGAGGGGAAAAATGAAGGGGGAATAAAGTGTTAAATTGATGTCAAGCCATCCACGGAAGGGCATGATACTACCAACCCTAGTGTTTGGTTTGTTAGAGTAACTTGCATAAGTATTTCCCCCTTGTGCTTCATTAGCATAATTTGATGGAGGGAAGAAAGGAACCGGTTACGTGACTTTAAACGCCGAGTTCGTGGTTGAACGTTCAAGTTGTAGGATTGTGACAAACTTTGTGACAGGTTGTGTCGTGGGGAGCCCTGGTGGGAGTTTGGGGAAGTTGGTGGATTTTCTTTTTTTGATGTGTGTGAGTGAGTTTGTAGTGTTTTTAATGTTTAAATTGGTTTTTATTAAAAGTTGGTTTTATGCAGCAATGGGTTTGAAATATTGAATTTGTTATAATAATTAATTTTAATAATTTCTACAACTAATTTTATGCAGCAACTGATTTTAACAATGCATTTGCTGCAAAAATTGATTTTAAATACAAATTTTCATTTAACAATTAATGTTTTAATGAAATGTGATGTAACAATACGCTTTAACAGTGAATTTTAAAAAACATACAATATTTAGAATTTGTTTTTCAAAATTTATTGTTACATTACATTTCATTAAAATATTAATTGTTGAATGAAATTTAGTACTTAAAATCAATTTTTGCAGCAAATGCATTGTTAAATTCAATTACAGCATAAAATTAAAATTAATGAATTAGGCATATTAAATAATGAATAAATACATTAAACAATATTTATTTTCTGTTATTGTTATTTTTCCTTTCTCTATTTATTTCTGAACTACTCAAGGAGCGTTCAAAGCATGAGTCAAAGACCCGCACATGTCGTCATCGATAGACATTGATTTTCCCTTCTTCTTACCCTGGCGCCCTCTACCAACACAAAGCTCAAGTATTGTCATATATTATGTATGCTAATGTATGAGCCTTATTCACCATTGGATGACATTTTCCCTCATAAAAAAAGCGCGCATTAAATTCGCATTAAATATTAAAAATCAATTTTTTTTAAAAGAATCTCACACTCTTAAACCTAAACAATAAAAACAATTGACAAAAATATTTAACAAAGTAAAAAATTTCAACAATGTCAATTTGTGATGTTTGTAACGAATGTCAGATTGGTTTATTACCATCAAGTTTGAAAAAGGAAATTCAGTAGGACAAGTTTGGAGTGGACTTTTCTTTAGTCCCATATGGGGAAAGGAACTCAACTCAACGAACCTGACTGACCCTTCTTCACACAGCAATGAAACTTCAATTGCTAGAAAAGTCTCAACGCTAAAATCACACCTCAACGGAAACAACTTCAATCTTACTTGAAGCTGTAACTACATGGAACAAACCTCACTGTCAAGCACACTGTACTTTCCAAACAACTTATTTTTTTTTTACAAGTGCAGGAAAACAACTGCTTAACACTGATAACCCTCCTTTTGAAAAAAAAAAATCAAACTCTTTGAGAGTTAAAAAACTTTGAAACATCAACAGTTTTTCCTCATCCAATTTCCTAGATAAATTAAACACCTTTTAAAATGGTGATCAAACTACACTTTCTCTCCTTTTATCTGATAATTAAATTCCACTAAAGGGTCGTTAAGTTGGGTTTTAACTGTTGAAGTTTATTGTTGTTGTTTGATTGTTGGTTTTAACAATTAAAATTGACTATTTGTTGTGATTTGATTGTTGAAATTTTACTGTTAAAATGAGTTTGACAATGAAAAGTAACATTAATTGTTGTTAAAATTGATGATTGCTACATAAATCAGATTTGGATTGTTGTTGGATTGATTAATTGTTATGCAAAATTGTTAATTTTAACAATTAAAATTAACAACTACCCACTTAATTAAAAATTCATTAAAATTGAGCACTAATTGTTGTAAAAAAATGTTGAATTCAACAATTAAAATTAATAACTGTCCACTTTCAACAATTAAAACTTGATTGTTATCACCACCACAACACGCCCAACCCCCATTTTCCCATACAATTATTCCACAAACAACCTCCAAATTCTCAACAAACATCATCACAAATCACCATTTCAAAAAGCCCAAACCCCCAAAACACCAAATTCCATTCTTTGTCTTTCTCCACCATTAATCCCCCTAATTCCAATCAGACAGTTCCATCATTTACTCAAGTCTTTGTTGTCAACAAACTCAAAAAACCACCAGCATTTTTTCCTTTCTCCAAACTTTGAAAGCGAAAAAAGTTAAGAGGGAGAGAGAGAGAGAACGCGGTTACAACCCTAGCGCACACATTATAAGGCACGCGGGGACAAATGAAAGGCGAATTCCGCCGGGTTTGATAAGGCAACGTACGGGATGGCCATGTCAGCAGAATAAATGGTCTTAAGATCACCTAGCCCATGCTGTAATTGGGTCCTGAACGCACCGACTAGTGGGAAACAACGGCCCCACCTCCCTTTTCTTTCTGACTAACCCCCCCGTCCCCCCATCACCAAACTTGGTGAAATTCAATGAGTTCGAATCATGATTTTTTCCTCCTCGACCTTTTTCTAGCCAACTAATTTTTTTTTTTTTTTTGGTTTGTTTCTTGTTCTTGACCAAACAAGCAGTGAATTTAAAGAATGTAAAATGAGAGAAAAAAAAGTTTTTGAGACAACTGCATGGAATCGTGATGGTTGATGGGGTGGTTTAAAAGACGTGTAATTTTGGGGTAAATTGTATTTTTTTTTAAAGGGGGAAATGGTGTCAGGAGGAAATAGAAAAAATGGTAAAAAATTATGTTTTTAAAATGCAGGAAAAGAGAAAATAAAATAGAAAATACATAATATAACAAAGAAAAACCAATAAAACACAATAAAACAGCAAGAAAATCAAACATAAAGCCTTTAAACAATAAAACCAAGTAAAACGACACGAAAATTAAAATAAAACAATCCAAAACACAAAAAACAGCAAATAAAAACGATTAAAATAGCACAAAAATCATAGCTACAAACAAGTCAAAACAGTAAAATACACAAAAATTAAAATAAAAACAGTCCAAAACACAAAAACCAGTAAAAAAAAAAACCTTAAAACAAACCAAACCCACATATAAATAAACCAAACAACTAATAAAACCAATTAAAAATACAAAACCAAAATAACCAAAAAACCAATAAAACAACTACCAAAACATCAAAACCTTAACCAAACCACAGCACAAAATCCCCAAAACGCGTTTGCTGAAAAAACGCCATAAAAAGCGCAGTACCTAATGAGTTATTTCTCCATTATTTCTTATCATCAACACCATGTTACTCGAGCCCCAACATCCCGAAACCCCTCCCCCTAGACTCCAGGAAAAGAAATGTGCAAAGATCACCACAAAGTGTAGAGTTGCAGCAAAGCTCAAGCACAGTCAAATGTAACTCAAAACGTGGCCTGCATGGGTGAAATGAAAAATACCCATCGAACCCACCGAACCACAGTACAGAGGTGGTCAACTTAACCGTATGGTACTATTTTTTGAATGCCTTCAATTGGGTCACCCAATATCCCCTCCAACTCCAAAAAAAAAAAAAAAAAAAAACACTACCAAACAACGGCCGGCTTCACCCAATTACCAGATAAGATTAAAGTTACAACATTCACTTTGTGTTTTGCGTGTATTACGTTTCGTTTCGTCTTCTCTCTCCACCACTGACTGATCGATCGATTATTCCCTCTGATTGGCAACTGGATTCGAACACGTCATTCACCCATAATGCCTTAAAAATTATATTTGGAAAGATGGGTTTGTTGTATTTTCTGTTTTTTTGTGGTAGGCATATGTTGGGAAGTTGGATTTGAATTTGGGTTGAAATACCCTCAGTTGTACAGTGGGATCTAGACAAAGGTTGAATGGTGAGTGCAAGGTGAGTGTTGAAGACAGATAAAAAAAAATGGCGGTTAGTAGTTAAAAATAATATTTATAATAAAACCATTGTTTAAATTAATCAATTATAGAAGTTTGTATTTTATCTAGCATTGTTTTGTAAAGATAATTTCATTATTTAGCTGTTTTTCCATGGCTTACAAATAAATAATACGGTATCCTAAAATGAAGTGATTGTTAGAATTATCAGATTTAAACAATGATTACTTTAATTGTCGTTAAAAATAATATTTGTTTTAGTTTCATTTCAATTTTATTATTGAAAAATTGGAATTGTTTAAATAATAGATAAGTTTATTTTAGTGATATAATTTTATATTGTTTCCAATAAATTTACAAATTTTCAATAAACCATTGTTTAAAATTAACCAATTACACAAAATTTCAAATTAAAACAATGTTATTTCCATTATTACAGCTTATGAGCTTATTATTAAAGGTTTATACAGTATATAAAAAAGTGATTTTTATCATACAGTTGTTAAATTTTAATATTTTTACACAAAATTAACAGCTAAAACTAGCACATTGTTACAAATTATTTTTACATTAAAAATAACCCCAACCACATCTCCAACTCCAACTCCAACAATCCTCAAAACCAGTAGACATAACATCAAAAAATTACCCTCAACCTCAACCCCCTCCAATTTTTCCTTTAAAACCAACCTCCTTATTAACTTCCCATCAAAATTACCCACACCTTACAAATTACCCCCAACTTAATATTCACCTCACTTCTTCATTCCCCTTATACCCACCATACCTTAAGTCGTACATCAATCCATCTCCATTCCCTCATCTGTGGGTGGCACGTTCTCTACCCCAACACCCTCCCTTCCTTCCTTACCCCCACACCACCTTTTTTAAACCCCATAAAAAAGAAGAAAAAAAAGTGACAGGAAACACCAGAACAGCACGTGGACTCAAAGACTTGAAAACCAAACTCCCCTTTCATGTCACATGACCCTACAGACAAGAGGGAGGTTTAGGGTTTTTGAGAGGGTAACATTTTTACCCTCCCCCCTTTTGGCCTCATCTACCCTTCCCACAATCCCCTCAGCCTTCATTAAACCTGAGGTATGCCACATAGCTTTTTATAACCCTATTACACTTGAAATTACCCTTTCACACTTTTGTGGGGGTAGAAAAAGGGGTATTGGATGTGTGGGGGAGAGAGTGGGTTGGAAGGGGGGTGAGAGGATAAAAAAATGTGAGAAAGAAAAAAAATGGAGCTGTTAACTATCACCAATAAAATGGCGAGTGAAATCGGGCTTGATAGACATTTATGGGAAACGACTCGGGCTATTTTCACCCTCGTTTCGCTAAGCACTTTAACTGAGTCTCACACTATTAGGAGAACAACTCCTTGCATTAAATAAAGAGAGAATGAAAGTTTACGATCGTGTGCTAAGATTAATACTATCTTAAAATATGTCAAACTAAGTTTTACTAATGTTTTCGCTGTGGGGTTTTACTTTTATTTGTGTGGAAGTGATGAAAAGAGAGTAAAGAGTTGAAAAGAGTTGGAAATTGAATTGCTTCAAGTCGGTGATGTTAATTTTTATTGCTAGAAATAGAAATTTTATTGTTGAAAAGTGTGATTTGTTTTGTTTAGAGTGATTGTGTATTGTTTAATACTGTAATTGGTAAGTTCATGTTAGTGATGAAATTTTATATTGTTTCCAATAAATTTAAATTTTTATAACAATCAGTTTTTGCAATAACGACAAAAACTTCACTTTTATCAATGAATTTTGCATTCAATGTATTGTTAATTGTTGACAATAATGTTGCCATACATTGCATAACAATGCAAACTTTATTTTAACAATAGAGACTTTGCGGGATCATAAGCAACAATCGATTTTATGTTTATAACTTATAAATTTCATTGTTAAACTTATG
>JAQFZP010001136.1:0-22109 GCA_034695745.1 Geophilus truncorum | reverse complement strand
GCATAATAAGACTTGACACTTCAGTTGAGGAAAAGCGATCAACGACCAGAGCGTTCTGCGAAGTTCGGCATTCGGCAGTTCGGTGGTCAAGAGAAGATTTTCGAAGGAAATTCGGTCGTTGGAGCGTTCGTTCCACGCAAAGAGAACGGCCATTTGAAAAGTAGTCACTTCGAGGTCGAATTTACCCATTGAACTTTTGTAGACGATGGTTCCGTTCGACATGTCGTGGTCCCAACGAAGTTTTCGGCCGTTGTGTCGTTTTTTGTAACAGTCGTCAACTTTCGGGAAATATTCCTCCAATTCCGGCGGTAAAAACGGAAACGTTCTGTCGCAAGAACGGGACCATGCTGCGGCGTTGAGAACTCTGACGTTCATGTCGATCGATTTTAAATTTGATTCCATGTTATTTTTAAGGTCATCTTTTATCTGTTGATTGATATTTTCGCTGACTTTGAGGTCCTGGAACATGGTGAAAATCTTGTTGACGAAATCGGCCGGCATTCCTACTGCTCTGAGATGATTGACCATAACTTCTTCTTTGTCACTGTCGGTGGATGTTCCTAGAATCAACCGTCTAGTGAGATGCGATTTGTAGTACCGAACGAAAACGTCTTTGTTCTGCACGTATTTCAGCAAATCGACGACGTTTTTTAGTTTTATTTCGAGTTCGTCCGACGTTAGTTTCTTACTGTACGACGTTTTTCGCAACAATAAATCGCAGTAATTGGCGAGTAATTCTGGGCACTTTGATTCCGGTTGCGTCTTGGCTCGACCGCCTTTGCCCTTAGTCGACGGAAGTTCCAACTTGAAGACAGTCGTGTCGTTGATTACTTGTTTGAACGCTTTGTCTCTCGCGTTGTACAAACTCGGATTGCTGTCGAAACCTTCCCGTACTAACAAACTGAATCGGTGGAAGAGTTCGATGAGCAGTTCTACGTATTTCTCGGAATCGTCGACGATCGAGGAAGCGACGGCCACCGTGTCAGCCAATCCGGTACTGACGACAAATTTTTCAAACATTGTTGCCAATTTCGTGATGTTGTCTTCTTCGGAGATACGGTTCAAAAGTCTGTAAATGCGAGACAAATCGTCGGTTTTGTTTTGTGCGATGAGCTCCTTACATTCGTCCAAGAAACTATCTGTGAACGAAAATATCAAAACGTTGTTGCAACAGTCCGCTAGCAACTCGAGCGAATTTTTGGAATTTTCGTTCGAATATCGAGATTCGTGATGGTTTCTGGTTTTGAGGTATCGTTGCCCACGATTCGCCTCTTCAACGATTTTTTCCTCGGCGTATTTCGCATACTTTAAGATGCCGTGAATTTGTAAAAATTCTTGCGTTGCAACACGATAAAACTCATTCACCGCTTCAATGTAGCGTTTTAAAAACAAATCTACATAAAATTTCATCGGTTGTTCCTCATTCGTAGACAAATTAGCAAATGACTGCGAAATTCCGATGACCAAATTGGCATTACATTCTCCCGAACTTCGTTCCGCATCGATCAGCTTCATGATGTTGGTCAGCAAACGATCGCTGATGCCGACGAAAATATTTTCGTGCCACATTTTCAGCATCAGATTTCGGATTTTTCTTTCACAACTCCACTCTTGTTGTTCGGCAATTTTTTCTAATTGTCTGAATGGCAAGGGGAAAAATTCGCATTGGTCAAAGAATATAGTCCATTCACAAATGTATTCTTTTAGCAGAACTTGCTCGTCGGAATGTCGCAGCACTTTGACACTGGAATTTCGGATGGTGGACGCCAATTCGTTTTTTAGTTCATCGTATATCTTTTCGGAACCGCAGTCGTCCCACCTTAAAATCGTGCTCAGGGTGGGGAAGAGTTCTTGCCATTCGCTTCTCGAAATCGACTTTTGCAGCAAAAGCTTTTTAATTGTGGGCTTGATGACCGGGAAAAGTTCCGCGAAATATGCGCCATCCAATTTGGATTTAAACATATTAGACAATGGCATAGAGCTCGGTATGTTTTCCATGTCGGATGAATTGGTTTCTGACTGAATGGATCTGGAATCTGGAAACTAGGTTGTAATTGTCCACTGAATAAATAGTTTTGCAGGGCTTGTATACTAAAGTATGAAATGGTCAAAAAACGTTAGAGTGATGTTACCTGATTTTAAAGTTAACGTACGGCCAATGGGGTTGGCAAGGTTAAAGGATATCTACTATTTTCTTTTTTGGTTAAAGGAATTGTAATGTATTATTAAGTTAAATTGTTTTTTAAAAAAAAACACTGTTAGTTGAAGTTCAGTAGTAAAAATGCAACGATTTGCAGTAATTTTATGATAAAAACCAAAAATTGGCTGTGTAGTGCACTAAAATTAAATTTAAACAAATAGGCTAAAAATCAAATTTTAATCTTAATTTATTAATCATCAGTTGTAAAGATGATAACGTGAAATTAGAACAAATCTTAAAATTGCTACCGGTAGTTCTAAAAATTAAAATAAAAAATAATTAAAAAAATAAAAGGTACGGTAACACATATTCATGTTTATATTGCAATGTTACTGTATAAAAATACAGTGTAATCCTTCTGAAAAATTCCAATAGTGTTTTGTAGGAATTTGTAGGAATTTTGTAGGAATTTGATATTGTACAAATTTCTATAGAATATTATAACAGGATTTTTTTAGCATGCTGTTGAATGCAACAAGCGAATTCTTTGTAGACTACACAAAATATCCTATTGGAAAAAATGTTTTAAATTGAATAGAATGTTGTAGTTTTTATAGGATTTTTACTACAAAATTTAGTATAGAATTAATTTACAACTTTACCACAAAAAAATGCCACACATAGAAAACATTTGTTCTTTAACTTTCTTTAAAAATTTATTAATTTTCCATAATTTTACTTTAATTTTGTTTGACCTCAAACAAATGAGTGAAATTCCAAACAGGTGAGGGTTTTCCAAGAATTTGCAATGAAATGAGCAAAGTCAAATGATAGAGATGTGCCTTGCAGCTGCAAGCAAATACCAGAGCAGACAGAACAAAGTTGTTGGAATTGTTGTGGTCATGTAGTCAAATTTCACAGCCTCTTTCCTTTGTTGGCATTTCCTGCTTCTAACCTCAACCACAAAACAAGAATTGAAGTTAAACCTAATCTAAATTCCATGTGTCAATGCCAAGGCAGAAATGCATGTAATGTGATGCACTCAATAAAGTGCTGCCCTTTATTTGCAACCAGTTAACTCTATTGATTTAGTAAACAGACTTTTTTCCAGGCTAAAAATGGGTTTAGATTTTATTCAGTGCTGCCATCTGTTGACAAAAATTAAAATAAAAAGTAATTTTTTTTTTATTTTTTATTTTTTATTTATTTATTTAGAGTCAAAAGTACACAAAATCTGCAACTGGCCAGTTAATGGTACTGAGGGATATGTGACTAGCCCTGGATACCCAAATTACTACCTGGGACCATTGGAATGTGAATGGCCTCTCAAGTAAGTTTTTTATCTCTTGAATTTTATTTTATTAGGAATAAAGTGATAATGTAACAAACATTTTTTTTTTTAAATTTGGTGAAAGTCGAATCTTCACCAAAATTTAAAAAACCCATAATTTTTTTTTTTGTTTTGTTTCTTTTTTATGCCACAATTTTATGTGTAAAAAGTTTGTCGGGAAAACTAAATTTAAACAAGTCTGAGAAATCATGACGACATAATGGGAGGGTCGGACTAATTCCTTGCTTTGCCTCTTGCTGTTTCCTTAATTCCAATTAACTAACGCCATCTGTTGTTAAATTTGTAAGTAGACGCTTCCCATTATTACGTCATGAATGAGGTAAAGACTTTCTTTTCACATCAAAATGAACATTTAACTTAGAAAATTTAAATAAATTTCTGCAAAAAAATAAATTTCATGAATTAAACTACATTAGCTATACATTTTTTTATATGCTTTTTCACATAAAAAATAAAAAAATCGTTATACTTTAAATTAAATATTTTTAAAATGTTATTTGAAGTTACAGTATCTCAGGGTTAAGTGCATTGAACTGATGATAAAAATAATTCAATAATTTTTATCTTCAACATCAGTGATTATCACTTTTAAGTGTATGTTTCAAGTTGTTGTGAAAACAAAATTTATTTACATAACAAAATAAATAAACTTGAATTTTTAAGATCAAAGAAGGCATTTAAACTAAGTAAACATGTTGCTTTGGCAGTTTATTTTTTTATCAGATAAAATAGTATGGTAGATTTGCTAAAAATATTACTAATGTGGAAAGTCTCTCAACTTGAACAGCATAAAGTAGTTGTTAATTGCAGTTAAATAATTATTGCACCTGTTTACATTATGTCTTTAAAGTACAACTTTCAATGCTCACTACAACACAATATATGAATACAAAATATATGAATACAATTGCTTTATTTGTTTTGGGTTTTGCCACTATGCCATAAACAATGCAAAATTTACAAGTTAAATTATAAGTAAATTTATAATTTACTTATAACTATAAATACTTTTAATGTAATAAATTATTTAGCTGTCAATTATTTATTAATTGACAGGACTTACAGTATTAACAATAATTTAAAAATAATCAAATGATTAAATTTTTAGGCAAATTCCTAAGTATATAAGCTCTCTTTGTTAGTTTAATTTTACACGGATTCCAACTTTTAAGTCTATTATAATTACTATTAAAACAAAAAAAATTAATTTTAAAATACATAGACATTTCAAAAACACAATTTCCCACTGTCATGCAGAGAAATGACATATCCATTCACAAGTGAACTGGAATTGACTCACCATGATAATATTGTATGCATCTTTACATGTCTCCATGGAAACTGAGTGCTGCTTGATATAAAGGGATCTAATAAAAGAAAAAAAAATATCTTAGAGTTCTTTTTTTCCTACATTTAAATAAGGCTCTCATCTTTAATGTAAATGGAATGAAAAAGCATAAGGAGAGATGGGAGCAAAGAAGAAAAAGGTCTTTTTGTTAGACATTTATATCTACACTTGCCAAGGGAATATTTCATATGATTTCCATTGATGTGTTCTTTGATAAATCTTTTCAATTTTTTACATCTCATTTTTTTTTCAAAAGAATCCCAGTGATGAGTTACTTTATGGATCTCTTTGAGGTATAAGGAGATGGGAAGTTTTACTTTTTGCATTTACATGTGCAGATACAGCAAGTTTTAAATTTCATGCATTTTGAATTTGACCTTTTTACAAGTTGATGGACACCAACTGGAAAAATTAATACAGTAAATAAATCTTAACCCTTTACTTTTTAATGGTGAAAAAGTTGCATCACTAGTAATTTTTATCTTTATTTTCATTTGAAATAGTTTGGTCTTTTGGGAGCCATATTTCTTGATATTGATTTTTTTTTCAAATTTTTTTTATTTCAAATTTTTTTAAAGAGTTTTTAAATGATATAGTGTGAAAGAAATTTGCAGTTTTATTTGCATGTGTATATGTTTCCCATAGGTGTATTAAGTTTAATACCCAATGCACATGCCTGTCTGTTTTGCTTGCAGGAATAAATGAATTTAAATTGTGCATTAACAAAAGTGACATGAACCAGTGGCAATCAGGGATTGCAAAATGAAGACATAATGGAAAAAAAATTAAAGATACACAAATATTGGAAATTGAAAGAAAGGTTAATGTAAATTGGTGCTTTACTGTAAAGCACAGTTGAAGAGGTGCAAACTTTTAATTTATTTTTTGAAATTTTTAACTGTAAAGAATTTTGGCTATTTTTTTTTATAATACGGTAGTAAAAAGTTAAACTGAAATGACCTTGAAAAATTAGTTTCAAGGCTATGAAAATAACTTTTTCTAAAATTGATGTTTGTGATGACAGCAATAAGATCCGGTTTGGCTTTTATTATCTTTGAGTTGTCACAATTTTTAAAGCTCCAAGGCAAGTTTATTGCTATTTAAGAGATATGAAGAGCAAGTTCTTATTCTACTCTACAGAATAAGTAGGTGTATTTTGCTTAAGGTCACCATTAGCTTCTAGATAACCATTTGCGACCTGTAGCAAGACATCACAATAACAAAAACTAGTACAGTGCGATAACATAATCGTAAAGTTTTACACAGCACCGAAGTATCACTCAATTTGAAAACATTACTTAATCTTAATGTAGACTACATTAGACAATCCTAAAAATGATGCAATCCAACAACTTATTCAATCTAACAACACACGCATTTCTAAAACATGACAAAGACAACATTATGCTCTTGTGGTAGCTAGATCTAGGGACTACTAACAAAAATCAAAGAAAAGCCACGAAAGGCCAACCAAAATGGAACAAGAACTTCAAATTCTATCAGAAGCATACTAGCCAATTTGAAAATTAGCATTAGTTGATGCCAAAATTTCAAACTGACCAAAAAAGATTATTATTAATTTAAGTCGAAAAACACTTGGAAAACTCATTTTTATTGGGTTAAAATTTAAATATTAATAAAAAAGTTGGTGATAAAACATGGTAAAAATCAATTGTTTTTTAGTTATAGTTTCATTTCTTGTCACTTAGTGACATATCAAACTTTCAAATCACATGGTATGGCTAAATGCTAGTATCGAAGTTAAAATACTGAAATAAACTATTATACAAAGTTGCATAAATCGTCGGGAGTATTTTAAAACACAATATTCAGTAATTTTATTACTCTAATAAAATAAAAAACACAGTTGAGAGTAAGTACATTTTATTTATTTCACCCACTCCAGAGTGGCACTCACAAACGAGCACTTACCTCTTTAGCGGTCTGCTTTTACAGCAGGTAGAAATGGAGACGACAATTAACAAGCTCAATCTTCCATTTCATTTTAAGACCACACAAATCCTTGCCTTACATTCAGCGGTTTCTCGAGCATCTCTTCGCCTCTTATTTAACCCAAAGTAAAATTGCGTTTCAGCGCTGCGATTTGCTCGCGTTTAGTTGGGAAAGGGCAAATCTCTCTTTACTTAATGGTGCTTCGGAGTTAGGTGCACCGGAATGCTTAATGGCGGGTGTAACAAGCGGCTCCAAATGCGTTTGTCTGTGCGTGTGTCAACAAGATTACAGTTGAACTGCTCATCAGATGCAGCTGAAATTTCACCTCAACGATGCAACGCTGCATTAGTACAGATGAGTTCGAAGATGCGATGGGTTCTGGTTGGGTGTGCATCTAAGTGTCCCCTGGGAGTTGGGGATGGAAGGATGTGGTTGAGACAAGAAGAGTTGGTTGCAATTTGAAATTATGTTTCGTGTTGAGTGGGAATTTATTGACTTGCGTGATAAGCATCTGGAGGTGAAATGAATAGGTGCGGGAAAAGCCGTGACCACTTGTGTGCATGTTGGTGTGCATTGCAAGTAAATATTTATATATTTATACAGAAGTGTTGTTGTGGTTAATTGGTTGCAAGAGGTTAGAGGTACAAGGATTTTTTTTTTTTGGGGGGGGGGGGGAATTTTTGCATGGAAGAATTTCTGGTTAGTGTTGATAGCGACTTCGTAATTTGAAGCGGCAAGTGTGAGAATTACTTAGATACATTGTCGCAGTGTGACAAAATTTTAAATTTTAAAATTTTGATGAATTAAAAAATTGTAGTAAAGACTCACAAATCCTAGTGACTTTTTTAAATTTTAACAAATTTTTATAAATCTTTATAAATATTAGTAAATCTTTATAAATCTTAGTAAATCTCTGTAAATTTTTGCAAATTTTTAGAAATGTTTGTAATTCTCAGTAAATCTACCTAAGTCTCAGTAAATTTTTAAAAATTGTTCAGAACTTTGAGATATTTTTGGGAATTTTGGGAAAATTGGTATTTGTGTTAGTGAGCTTTATTACCGGTAATATTCTAAAATACTTTCAGAAATTTATATAGAAAATTTAGACAGTTTTACTGAACATTTTCACAAAATTTTTAACATCATAACAACAAAAATCTCATTTAAATTTAGAAATCAACCTTTTTTACAACCAAAACTTTAAACACCGTATACATCTTCTTTCACAATCTAGTAACAAACAAAAAAAAAAAACTGAAATTAAATTTCAGACTTCTTATTTGTTCTACAGTATTTCTTCTAGGCCTACTGTAATCACATCAAGAAAAACATAAATAATTTACATTGTTTTCCTTTTTTCTTTTTCTTAGGGCTGCTTTAGGACAACGAATGAGAGTTTCCATCTTAGATTTATCCTTAGTGGATTCGCATTCAGATGAGTCTCATTGTTCGGACCGATTTCGTTTAATGGACGGGAAAGCCAAGTTGCTGGATACTTGCGGCGAGACGAGGAACATCTTGCGACAGTTTGAATCTGAAGACAGTGACGTCACTGCGCAGTTGAGTACTCACGCAATTGGAGCTAAAAGAGGAATTCTCTTGTGGTTTAAAGGTATGGAATAAAACATGAGAAAAACTTTGCTTTTTTTTATTTCTTTTTTTTTTTTCTTTTTGTGGGAAAAGTTAGATAAGATATCTTGAAAATTGTGAAAATGAATGCGATAACGTTTCGAAGTTGGGATAAACTTTTTTAAATTTTAAGTAAACTCACACTTCTCACTAGATGTCTTACAATTTAGTTTAATATTCTGCCACAATATCGCTGAGCGCAGGTTAAAGAAAGCAAACTCATGATTAGTTTATTTCTACTTCTGGTGCTATTTATTCGAATTATATTTTTAGGATTTGGATGTCGGACACTTGAAGCACCAAGACATGGCTACCTTGTATTTAGGAACGCATCGTTTGCTCAGTATATGTGCTGCACGAATCATTATTTTGAAGACAATTTGGAACGAACAAGAAATTTATATTGTATCGACGGCAGCGAATGGAGTAGTGGACTTGCGGCCTGTTTGGGTAATTTTATCAAAAGCTTCAAACTCAACACTGCATGAAATAAAAACTTTTTCATTGAAAAATGTATTGAAAAGTTGATAGAAAATATACATTTTTTTCTCTTAAAGTTGTTTTTATTACAACTACTTTTCCAGAAAAAAAAGTAGAAATTCAACTTTTTACAACAGCTTTCCAATAAATTTTCTATTGGAACAATTTTAATTCATGCAATGTAATGGTTACATTATAACTTCAAATTAAAAAATGTAATTTTAGCTTTCTAATTTGAAAAGCTTAATTGTAGGTGCAAAAAGTGCCATCTATTTGCAAAATTTAGAAAAAAATATTTTTTTATCTACTGTAGTTTTGTCTCTAAAATTTGAAGTTACAATGTTGTCATGATTTTTGACTTGCCCTTTATAATTAAAAATTTTAAACTTTTTTTTATAGATAAAAAGACACTAAAATTATTAAAGAATCTCTCCACAATTGGTGAAGACAGTGATGAAGATGATAATTACCAGAGTATTCATAAAGTGCCACTATCAGAAGCCGATGTTATTTTTGATATTATGGTACCTTCGGCCATTATGGGGATACTAGTACTTGGTAATGCCATTATTGTAGCAGTTCTTCTCAAACTCAGAAGAAGGTATGGAATTTAAAAGAAAAAAGTTTTTTTCTCTTTTTCTGTCTTTTTATTATTTTTTTTTCTTTTCCTTTTCTTCTCTTTTTATTCGGTGGGTATTTGGTTTGCAGAAACCCAGTTGGGGAGCGGCTTACAACTGAGACACATTAAGAGTGGAAAATGCTTCCAGTGGTGCAAAGTCAAAGTTTTGTATTTTGAAGTTTAAAGAGGTTGTGTAGAAAGCGGGAAATTAGTTTTAGTAGGGGTGTTAACTAGTCATGTGAAAGTAATATACATTAAAGATAGTGAATTAATAATACTATTACTGTTTATGCTGCCAACTAGTGGTGTTTTTAATTAGTTAAAACTTATTATTACTAATCTTGAAAAAGTTTGTAAATAATATGCTAATTAGAAAATAATAAAGTGATAGTGGGAGAGAAAAATTTGTTTCCTCAAATTTTGGTGAAAGTTGAATCTTGATCAAAATATAATAACCTCACAAACTTTATTTTTTGAAATATTTTGTTTTTATGTCATAATTTGACGGGAAAACTAAATTTGAACATGCCTAAGAAGTCATGACGAAATATCAGAAAGGCGGTACCGTACTAATCCTTTGCCTTGCTCTTTGCTGCGTTCTTCTAATTCCAATTAACCAACACCATCTGTTGTTAAATTTTTAAATAGACGTTGACTGCTATTACGTCATGACAAAGAATGAAGTCAAGACTTCTTTTTCACCAAACGGACATTTAACTTACGTTTTTTAACATTATTTTTTAATATAAAATATAAAAAAAATTTCATGACATTATCACTTTATTGTAATCATGAATAGAAAATAAGAATGTTTAACTGTTGATTTCAATATTGCAACTTAGTGGCAGATTTTAAAATTTCTGGGTGTTTAGTTTTAAAAAAGTCTGCCAAATGGCAAAATTTAGATCGATGTTATAATTATATTTTCAAATATAAAAAATTTATAGAATTATGTATGTTCAACAAAGTTGAAAAAAATAAATTGATTTAAATATTTAAAAAATTAGGCAAAAAATAATTTTGAACTTTTATTGAATCAGTAACGTTACACATTGCTGATTTACATCAAAATATCATTAATGCAAACAATTGTCACTAGAAGGCTGTATTGGAAAAACTACAGTTGAACATTTTTCTAAATTCTTTATCCAGTCTTACTGTTATCTTCTTGTAAATAATGTATTTATTTTTTTAGTGTCAAAGAAGAGCCAGAAGCATTTGATAACTGCACAAGTCCAACTCATCAAACTGAAATTCAGCCAGAGACACCGATAACAAGGATAAAACCACCGCCTAAAATTGAGTTGCCGCCGCCGCCACCGCCGCCGTACCCTGCAAATTCAAATCCAAATTCCAACTCTTCACACATATACATGAAACCGTCAACGTCATCCGAACAGATGAGGCCTAAGCACAAACTTGTGACTGAAGTTTAAAATTATTATTATTATCATCAATAATTAATAATAGCAGAGAAATTCTAACTCTATTTTAATATTTCATAATTGGCTTGAATTGTGGCGCCATCTAGTATCAAAATTTACAACTATTTAACTTACAGATAATTTTCAACACTAGATGGCAGTACACTTCATCTAAACATGAAAATATTATAAATGAGTTGAAATTACATACTATCATTAATTTTAGATTTTATTTATTCTTTCGATGCACCGGTTTAAAATTGTTATTTGTTATTATCATTTTCTAAATGAGAAAATAAAATTTGGGATATAAATTATTTTCCATATAAAATGCAAAAAGAAAATGCAGCACATCATCTTATTTTGTCCACATAATTAAAACTTGATGTGCTCAAGTTCCATTGTTTTAGTTTGGTACAATAGAATAGCAGTTTGCAAGACAGAAAATGGAAGGAAATAATCAAAAACTTTGATTATTTTTCTCATTTGTTTTTTTGTCTATCAACATGGAGCACTGATTAATTATTGATAATTTTGCTAAATCTTTTTTATCATTAATTTCAAGATATTTAGATGAATTTTTCTATCTCAGGCTGCTGTTTTCACATTTGTAAATACATTTTTGCATCTTTATACTGCCATTTTGTTCATTGTTTCCCTCCATGTCTGATGCTGTGTTCACATTGTAGTCATTTTTATTTCATATTATAATGTAATATTTAAAAAAAAAAAGGAAAAAAGATGTTTAATTTTGTATTTAGGTATAAAAAAGTTCAAATTTGAGATTTTTTTTTTTTTGTAAATGTAAATATTGTAAAATTGTATTAGATAATTTTTTTTGTATAAATATGAAGGAAAACTCAGTTTTTATTATTATTTTTAAGTTATTAGTCATATATTACTGATTGTATTTAAATAAATTCATTGGTTAAAAAAGAACCGGTTGTTGGAGCTTCACTGCTGAACACAATTGAATACATACAAAGTTTGATTTCATTTTATTGGAAATTGTATAGGGAAAAAACTAAGGATAAATATAAATTCTGATTAATTCTAAAGTATTATAGAATTTTTACATTGAACATTTTTCTATTGTTTAACTTTTCAAATACTGACTGACCTACATGAAAATCACACAAACTCCAGTTTTAAAAAACAAAGATTTGAAATTATCTATATTTACTTAGAATGTTGATTTACTTTGTTAGTTTATTTTTCTATATTTTTTTTTAATAAATAATAATTTTTTTTAATTCTAGCATTTTAGCAAAATCTAGCATAAGTTTTAAAGTTTCATAGTCAAATGATAGCAGTTAAAATTAAAAATGAATGACCTTGAAAAATTACTTCAAGTTCATCAAAATAAATTTTTTAAACACAATTAGAACTTAGTAAACAATTATAACTTCAAAATGTGTCTTGAAATTTTAATAAAAATAACGGCTTTATAATGTATACAGCGACATCTAGCGAGGATAGTACAAACTTTAAAATAAAGATTGTTTTTTTTTTGTTTTTTTTTTAGTGAATCACGTAGAACAGCTCTTTTAAGGTCTTAATATTCCTTAACATCATAGAGACAAGTCATTATTTATCTGGTAATATTTGATAAGTTGATAATTAACTATCGGTAAATGATTGCTAAATTAAATAACAGATTTAAAGTTCAGTGAACGGGTTGGAAAGCTAAAAAAAAACCAACAATTATCCTTGCCCTTGCGAACAAATTACGGAGAAATTATTTAATTAATTGATAAGATTATATTTTTGATCATCAAAAACATAATGCCACTGAGAAAACGTTCATTTGTCGAGAGATTCTTCATTGAGACTGACATTATAAGGTAAAAGCTTGTATAAGAATAATGATTTAATTTAATATTTTGGCTCTAATTAAGTGGCATTAAGTGGGTTTAAAGTTTGTTATAAATTGGATAATTTATTATAATGTTTTATAAGTTTTTATTGGATTTTTAAAAATGATATTTTAACTATATTATACTGATAGCATTAGAATTTTTTTATTAATATATTTACAGGTGTTTACGAGTTACATATTGCTCTTAAAAATCCCAATGTACATTGCTGAAAAACAACTCTTTTATTTTAGACTTATTTTTAAAGAGATTTTTATTAATATTTTACAGATTCGAGTAAAAATCGAGTTTTATTTTCTTCACTTCCTTTAAAAAAAAAACAAAAAAATAAAAAAACATTTATAATTTATAAATTGCTATCACAAACTACCAAGCATCAATTTACAATGCCATAACATTATTTACCAAACTCTACTTCTGCTACAAATCAATTTCTCAAATATTATCCTTAACCACAAGCGCCTTAGTTTACAAATCACGCCTTGCCTTACACGCCCTCTACCGACGCAATGCCAAAACACTCTCAATGATGTCCTGATCGTAATGTCGCTTCCCACCTCGAATATACAACTTTCCTTATTATTTCCTCCACCAAACCGCCTGAAACCGTATGCACACGCATAAACAACACCTCGATCTTCATTCATCATGTCACTTAAGGGTAAGACAACGTAACAAACGCTTATCATTCACTTGCGCAATCAGCTGACTGCAAAAACAACAAACAAAAAAAAAAAAAAATATTTGTAAAAAAAATAATTATAAGTCAGAAATCTGATTCTGATAAACAAGAAAATTATTCGGGCAAAATTTTTATCAAATTTGACCCAGAGTGACACAGTGAACTGCACTGAATGCATAGATAACCTGGGAAATGGTGGTGCGGCTTCGGTGACAATAGAAAACGGAAAATATCTTTTAAGTTATTATTTTTATTTTATTTATTTATTTATGTTTTTGAGGTTTGAGTCCATGAATTTGAGGTGAAGGTGAGGTTTGTGGTCTTATCTTGCGCTATCTGGTTGATATAAGTGATTTTTTTTTATTTTTTCTTAATTTTTTTTTTTATTTTGTTTTATAGGGTTTTTGGAGTTTGAAGATGTCAGCGGTGGATTTTTGGTTTTATCTCATATCACGAATGGAGTGGATTAATAATTCGACATATCCTTATTTTCTGCGACTTGACCTTTTCGAAGGTTATCTCGATGTTTATTTCTTCAGCTGGTTGTTATGGCTTTTCACACCCATTATCGTAAGATTTTGATTTTATTTAAGTTGTTTAATGTAAAAAAAAAATTTTAAAAGATTTTATTGTGTAATTTATGTTTTTTTTTTTTTTTTTTTTTTTTTGTGTGTTGGCAATGAAAGGTAAGTTGTTGTTGTTGTTGTTAGGAGAAGGGTTGTTTTTGTAATTTGGTTGGGTTGGTTTGCGTTGCTTGAAATTTGAATATTTGTTTATAAAAAGTATTTTTTTTTTTATATATATACAGTATTTGAGAGTGTATTTGAGCGAAAAATTGTTTTTTTTTTGTTTTTTTTTTTTTAGTAAAGAGGATTTTTTTAATGGTAGTTTTAAATGCGGAAGAATGTGTGATCAGCTGATCATGTGATCACACATGTTCTGGCATGTTTAAACGTGATTTTGCAGTTTAACGTGTTTTAACTTGATGTAACATGTAGAGATTTTTAAAGATAAAAAGAAATTTCAAGTAAAAAATTTTAAAATTTAAAAAATTGTAAAAAAAAAACAACAAAAATGCATTTTTTTTTTAAATAATTATTACAGTCTAATTCTATGCAAAATTCAAAATCTAATTAACTTTTACATTAAAAACTTCAAATTTTATTATGTTTAAATTATAAAAATACAGAATTAAATATACAAAAATGCAACAAAAATGTATTTTTATAATTATAAAACTCTAATTTCTACAACATCAAAAAGAATTAACTTTTACATTAACAAAAACCTAAAATTATATTATTTTTAAGTTATTAAACTACATTCAAAATCCTCAAAACTGCACAAATGAAACCCAATATCCAAACCCAACTACAAAAAAACATCAAAATCCTCATTTTTTCCAAAAACTTAATCTACACACGCCACTGATAAACTAAATTTTAGATGAAAAATCAATTAAAACAACAACAACAACAACAAAAATCCCATTAATAAATAATTACACATTTGCTTAATTAAACTTCCCACGTAATTAATTTTTTTTTCTATTTATTATTTATTACAGATGGCATTTATACTGCCGTTGATAATACTCATCTTCATCTACATTTCGGCGCTAATAGTTCACATATACCGATTTTGGCACAGCATCAAAGACGCTTATGATCGTGATGTGTGGGAAGGTGCGAGACACGCGGTGTGTACAATGTGGTACACTGTTGGTTATATTTGGCATGGTGAGAAAATATTGTATGAATTACTGTGATTTATTTAAAAAAAAAAATTGATTGGTTTTGAAATGTGAAATGTGATTCATTCAGAAAACTGTTTCCTCATGATGTGAATCACTAATTTCTCATTTAGCAAGAGAATCGGAGGCGAGAAGCAGGAAATTACATAAATTATTATCATTATTATTATTATTTTATTATGTTATCGAGAAGTGTGAATTGTGAAATGATAAAACTGCGAGCAAAGATGAAAGTTTGAAATTTGAAATTTTGAAACAAAAAATTTAATTTTTTAAATTTTTTTTTGTAGTAGAAAATTGGTGTTGAATTGTTGAGTAAAAATCTGATGAGAAACACCAATTTTCGTCGATAATCATCGATGCTTACCGATATTTAATTGATTTTCATTGAGATAATTAACCGATTTTTATCGATACTAACTGATACTCATACAGTTTCATCAATAGGTATTCGATACATACTAGATTTTTATCGATACAAACATGGAAACTTATCGATATTAATTCGACATCGATCGACATTCACCAATACTTTTTGCTATCCATCAATATCGATATTAAACATTAGTGAAAAATTCGAAAATGTCGGATAATTATCGATGAGTATTCTAAAATTGAATGAGTTTTGATGCATATTAATAAAAATCTGTTAACTAGTGGTGATTATCGGCGAAAATCGTAAGAAACTATAAATATCGTGTTGTTTATCGAAAATTTCAGAAAAAGATCAAAATTCTCATAAGTTTTTACTTTTTTAATTTTAATTTTAATTTTATTTTTTTAGGATATGAAGTCAGCGGGTTAGAAAACATTCCTGAAACAGGGCCAGCATTACTTGTATATTATCATGGTGCAATTCCATTAGATATTTACTACTTTCAATCATTTTGTCTTCTGCGGAAGGGAAGATTAGTTCATGCAGTTGGCGACAGGTTTATGTTCAGAATTCCTGGTAATTATAATTAAATATAAAAAAATAAATCAATTTAAAAATGAATATTGATTTTCTTTTTAGGTTGGGGATTACTAATGCAAGTTTTCAAAGTTTGGCCGGGAACAATTCATTCATGCACTCAGACTCTGAAAGAAGGCAATTTATTATCAATAGCACCAGGTGGCGTTCTAGAAGCGCAGTTCGGCGACGAAAATTATAACCTTATTTGGGGGAAAAGAGTTGGATTTGCGAAAGTCGCACTACAAGCGAAAGCGGTTAGTAACGTAAAAACACGAAATTGCAAATGCTTTTAATGACAAATGTCAAGCGAACTGAATGTACTCATCAAGAACAATAATTAATTTTTTTTTTTTTTTTTCATTTTAATATTTTTTTTTTTTTAATATTTTAAAGCCGATCATACCTGTATTCACCGAAAACATGAGGGAAAGTTTCAGAACAGCTGGAATTTTACGGGGTGAGTTTTGTTGCAAACAATTGATTCGATTTCACATTTATTTATTTATTTATTTATTTATTTATTTATTTATTTTTTTTTTTAATTGTTGTTTTCTTTGCCTATTTTAGCAATTGGGCGTAGAATTTACGAACGTATTCGGTTCCCAGTTATTCCAATTTACGGCGGATTTCCAGTTAAGTTACGTACGCATGTGGGAAAACCTATTCCATACGACGAAAACGAAACACCTGAAGAGCTAGCGAACAAAGTATAATTTTAAACTGTTTAAATTTGGAAAATTTGTAGATAATTTTTGACTGGGTATCTGGAAAATACGATATTTACACGATTTTTCTCGATGCATATTAATATTTAGCGGATTTTTATCGATACTTATCGATATTCATCGAAATGCATTCAGTTTTTATCAGTAATTATTCGATATTTCGGTGATTTACTTCGATTTTTGTTTATATCGATCAGTTTATCTTCGTTGATATTTCGATACTCATTTTTGCTTTATGTGAATGTCATTAAACATTGGAGAAATTAGGCCGTATATTGATGAGTATCGAAAAAATGGAATAAAATCGATATTATCGATAAAAGTTGGATGAATTTCGATGAGTATCGATGAAAATCTGTTAAATGTAGGTTAGTATCAGATAAATATCGGCAAATAACCACAAAATCGAATAAAAATCTGTAAATATTAAGATAAATTAGATGAGTATCGATATAAATCGTGTAAATATTGTCTTTTGATATAAATATTTTTTTAAAAACTTATATTAATCTTGAATATGAAAATCATTTGTAAAATTATATCAAAAATCTGTCAACAACCATTTAAAAAAAAAACACTACATTTTCTATATTATCAAAATTCCAGATTATATATCTACACATAATTTCTTTATCTCGCTTTATTTCACTATTTCTAATTTCCTAATTTTCCTAACTTTAATCTAGACTTCCATCGCCATTCAAGAGCTTATAAAAGAACACCAACGTCTCCCAGGAAGTATTTTTTGGGCGCTAGTAGATCGAGTGGTGAAAAAACGAAGCAAAAATCAGTGAAATTTTGTATCTCAACTCTTTTTACGATAAAAATCAGACTTCCGGTCACAAAAACGTTGCTCAGTGATTTTGCGAAGACAAAAATAAGAAAAAAATAATTTCGTGGAAATATTACAAGGGTTAAATTGGATTTTCATACAAATAATACATTTATATTTTATATATATTAAGCATTTTATGTATTATAAAAAAAAAATTAATTTTTTTTTTATTGGGACGTAATCAAATATGGCTTTATTTACATTTATATGATGTGGAAGTAAATTTTTAGTTTAGTTGTATATAAAGTTTTTTATAATGTAACGAGCTTATTTTGTATTATAATTCCAATTATTTCTACATTCCGAAATTTTTCTTTTTTTTTTTTAGTGGTTTTGTAATGCTGTGCATTGCTTACCACTTTATTTTAATTTTTAGTTTTTAATGTTAAGAATTTGGGATTAGAAGGGTTTTTATGAAGTGGAGGTAGTCAGCGGGCTTAGTGGTGGATTTAGGAAGTATTAGTGTTTTAATTTTGTGTTTTTTATTTATTTTTTTTTTATTTTTTTATTTTGATAAATGCTAGAAAAGTGGAATATGTTTTTAAAATACTCCAAAATATGAAGTTGTGTGTTTTTTTTTTTTATCTTATTTTATTTTTTTATTTTGATAAATGCTGGAAAAGTGGAATATGTTTTTAAAATACTCCAAAATATGAAGTTGTGATCGATTTCTCGTTTTAGGAGGTTCATATTTTGTGTACAAAAATTCAATAAAAAATATAAAAATATATTGATTTTTTTTTTCTAAACTAAAAACGTAAATTTTTATTTTGTCAACAGGTGTCGTCTAGAAAATTATAACACTGGATTAAAACTTAGAAAATTTACTTTTTAGTAATTAACATTGAAAAATAACAAATACATTTTTGAAAATAACTAAAAAAACAATAACATTTAAAACCATTCATTATGGTAATTTAGTTCAGACATTTCGCTAATTTGGGAATTTATGACGTCATCCGTTCTCACTCGATCAACCCTTCAGACTGCAAATAAAAATAAACCTCAAAGACAAAACAAACCACAAAATCAATTTTATTTAACAACAAATCCTCTAGATCAAAAAATATAATACATCTTATCACTAAAACACCAAAAATTTCACACCTGATGCAAATCACTTCACGTTTTGTATATTCCCGCCAGTGTCATACACCTGCATAACATTAGTATCACTCCGCGCACTCTTTGCATTACAATTCTCAATCAACCTCACTACAACTCCACATCATCAGCATGAAAAAGGTAAAACAACACATCTCTACACTTTAACTTTCCACAATTCACCTAAACTGAGTGAATTAAATAAAGAAATTAAAAGGAACTAAATAACGAGTGAAAACAGCGGCAGTGATGCGGCAATGATGGCGGAATGAGTTGATCTGTGGGGCTACAGAAAGGAATATGGTCCGAACACGGAAGGGAAGATTCGTAAAGGAAAATTTGTCGTCTAAATATCTAGAGTTGGGTTCATGCTCTCAAGCACGATCGGGAACTATGTTGCATGTGTGTGATGTAAGTGAGAGAAATGAGTGGAAACATCGGGTGAAATTCGCTTAGAAAACACGAATAAGGTCTCATTGTCTACGAAAACGACACATAAACAAACATATCACGACGTTTTGTATATGTAATGGGGGTAAAGTCGTGTTTTGATGATGAGAGGGTGGTGAAAAGGGGTTTTGATGCGGGAGTTGATGGGAATATATTTTTTTATGAGGAAATTTTTATTTTTTCGTTGATTTTTTTTTCGAGATTTGTTGATTTTTGTTTTTTTTTTTTATTTTTTAGGATGATAGTGATGAAAGTTGTTACATTCCTAGACTGAAAAGAAGACGGTTAGAGATGTCATCTAGAAGAAGTTTAAGGTATTTTTGCGTTTTATGGATTTGGGGAATTTTTATGTTGATTTGTGTTGTTTTTTGTTGTTTGTTTTTGCAGGATTTCTGCTCGGCAAAGTCTTTCAAACACAAGTGGAATGGGTATGGAAATGAAATAAATTTGTTTTTATAATTTTGGTGTTTAAATTCAACATAGAAATTGATGTTTTGTGAGTTTAAAATTATAAATTGTCTACAAAAAATTGGAATTTGAAAGCATTTAGTTTTGCTTTTTTACGAATTTGAGTTTATTTCATGAAAGTTTGAATTTAAACATTTAATTTCAAGTTATTTACAAGTTAAAATACATCTTAAAAGCCACGAAAATATTTTAAAATGTAAATTTGCTCCTCAATAAATTAAAATTTTTTTTTTTTTTTAAGGAACTTCATATCTGACTCGGAGAACGATGCGCGCGATTAAAGAAGAGCAAGAAATGGCAACCAGCAACAACAACGACAGCATTTTTGACGATGGACAAGACACCGACGACGAAGCAGAAGATGTAGAAGACGACGATGAAGTCGATAATGAAGTCGACGATGAAGACGACGACGAAGAAGAAGAAGAAGAACCAGAAAATAGTCCGGGAAATTCAAATTCGGGGATTCGGCGCAGTACACGCCAAAGGAAATCGAGATACGGATCTTTGAACCAGAGTTGGATCATTGGGAACAAGATTCAGGATTACGAGAGCATGGAAAATGAGAAAATGGATGTCGATTCGCAGAGTAATGTGAGTTTTTGAGTGAGAATAATATTTTAGTATGGTTTTTTGATTTTTTTTTTTTTGTTATTTTAGGGGCGGTTTGATGAAATGTTTGCGAAAAACGATAATGACAAGTCGAAGAATAGTGATGGAAAGAGCGGAAGTGACGAAGATGCGACTAGTATTGTGATTGCGAGAGATCGGTATCGGGCTGCTGGCACAAGGACTCGATGGGAGTCAAGTAAGTTGATAATTGAAATTGCTGTGTTTGGGAAATGGTGTTTTAGTTGGTTTTAGAATACTGGAAATTTTGAATACGATTTTTTTTTTTTTTTTTTTTTAGTGATTTTATATGTTGTATTACGCGTAAAAGTAAAAAAAAAAAATGTTAAAATTTTTTTGTTAATATATTTATAACTTTTATTTATAAAAATGCAGAAAATAGATAAAATTTGTGAAAAAATTATCGAGAATATGCAGAAAGTAGATTAAAATATGAAAAATTACAAAAAGGTGGGAAAAATTTGTAAAAATAATAAAAATTCGAAGAAATTTCACGTTGTTGCTGTAATTACGGAATACGTGCAAAACTCGGTTTAAAAAATTCTTTAAAATATTTATCATTATTAGGCAATTTTCAAATTTGACGAATTGTTATACGAATTACGTCACATTACCAGAAAACAATGGCAAACATTTTTTAACAATAATACAGTTTTACCATTTTTCGCCATTTTCTTTTCACTCATCCCCAAGGCACCCATCCCTTCCTTATGTCCTTCATAGTATGCATTGAAACTATCAGAAATGTTAAACAAATTTTAAGAAAAAAAATAACTCATTTTTTCTCTCTCTCAGAATCCTCGAGCGGCGAAGACATGCCGCACACAAAGTACGATCTTCGCCAGAAGAAACCCATCATAAACCGCTTCCAGGCGGCGCAGGAAACCCGACCCAAAAGAGTATCGACGAAAAACGTTTTCCACATATCGCCGCAACATCACAGAAGTAAATTCAACGCTTTTAAATCCCCCGCGCACAAGAGTCCGGTCGGTCAGCGGCGACACGCGACACATAACAGTTCAGGGTCCAGTTCGAGCACGTCGTCCAGTGGCGAGGATGATAGAAGATTCGAGCGTCGGAAGGCTAAAAGCATGGCCAGAGCGAGGAATAGGTGTCTGCCAACGAATTTTAATACGATTGAACATGCACTGACCGATCGGGTGAAAGCGGGTGGACGGATGGCCGATATTGATCCGATGAATATTGATAAAACGGTGAGATTGGTCGTTTTAGAGGGAGATTTTGTGTTGATGGTGGAAAAGTTGGAAGTTTTGAGGTGAAAATTTGAGAGCCACATGGTGAATTCAAAATTTTAAAAACTTAATTTCAATGTTAAAAAATTTAATTTAATTATAACTCGAAAAAAATTGAATTCAAAATTGAAAACCTTGAAAGTTTATAAAATTCAAAATGCAATTTTTATAATTTTTTTTATTTAAATTTGAATTTTCCAGAATTTTTAATTCACTGAATTTGAATTTCTTGAATTTAATAACTTTAAAATCTAATTTAAAATTCAATTTTTTTTTTCAAATCATTTTTGAACTAGAAAAAAAAAATAGTGGCATTCAATAACTTTATTTTTGAAGTTTTTTGGATTTTAGAAAATCATTTTTGTTTACGTTTGTGAATTAAAGATTGTCAAAAACCACAAAAACTTCGTAAGATATTGAATGCCACTAATGA
>JAQFZP010001135.1:0-22114 GCA_034695745.1 Geophilus truncorum | reverse complement strand
ATTGTTTAAGCAGCACTTACTTGTTAGATTGCATTATGCAAAAATGAAAAAATAGTTCCAGTTTTCACTTTATCATAGATAGAGGAGATTTATGACAAAATAGGGGGAGCTGTGGAAGTATTTTACACTGAATCTCAAAGTTCTCTGCCCCCCCTAGAGCAAACAAACGCATTCAAAGTGGAAATTAGCTCTGTGTTGTTACGGTGACACTGAAGTCGCTCACCACGCCCAATGACAACAGTGTGATGATGAGTTGCTTCTCACCTCCACCGCTGGGTGTTGTAGGCAATTTACATGACCGACGATGTAGAATAGGGGAAATACATTAAATTCCACAGCTGGTTTAGAAGAAGGATTCTGGTAAATTAAGTAATGACGTTGTTTAATTGATAATTTTGTGTCTAGTTAGAAGAAGTGTAAACAAATGTAGCTGTTGGTGTATGGTGCTATTTAGTTTTCTTCTTTGTTATTTATGTCACTGGAAATGGTTGTGAATGTACTGGCTGTCTTCTCACTTTAGTATTTTGACATTTTTTTGTAGATTCTTAACTCTGTTTAATTTTTAGCAATTTAGTACTGTCAGAAGACATTAGAGATGTCATAAATACAAAAGAAAAAAAAACCACACATGGAAATGTTAGAAAACTTTATACTAGATATTTTTTGAAAGGATTTATTGTTGACAAATTATCTAGGTCGAACCGTAATTGCATTTTATACGTTTGTGAGAATGCAATAAAGATATGATAAAATTTATTTGTAATCGTTAACTTTCGGAGTTATCAACAAAGTCATTCATTTCATAACTTGTTAACAATTATAGATACAGCAAAAATTTCTAATATTAAGAAAACCAAAAGTTGTAATAAAATTAAAGTTCTAGGATTCTACAGTAATAAATTCTTTCAAATTAATTTTATTTTGGAACAGCCGTTTGAGAAATTGATATTTTCCTAATCATTCACAAAGTTACTATATTAAATCATGAAATTAGATATTGGTGCCAGCAATGGCTGTGGCCAATTGGCGAGTCGCCATCGAACAATATATTGCAGATTTACTATTTCAAATTTATTACTAAAATAGACCAAAAGGGTTTATAGAATTTTCCAAGTGCAGGGTTAAATGTTTCAACCACTGGGTTTGTAGTATTGAGGTTTCTTTTGGTACCTTAAGGTACGTAATCCTATTACACCTATTAATACGTAATCCTATTATTACTTCTCCTTTGGGACAGGAGGTGTTTATACAGTTGAGAATTAAGTAAAACTTGATATGTGTTGATTGAATTGGGATTTTTGGAGATTTCCAGACATTTTAAAAACAGATTAGTAGTTTCACGAGAATTGGATTGAAGTATTTGGGATTGTCTCAGTCCATGAAGTGATCTTGATCAGTGGTCATGGAATGGTTTGCTTCTGCTGTGTGCCTGTATGGTTGTGTTAAACCTACTGCATGGAGTTTGATGTGAATTTCAAGAGCACGTTTAGTTTGTCCAATGTAAGACATTGGACAAGAGGTACAGAAGATTTGACACACGGTGTTCAGGCATTGGGATGATTTAAAAGTTTCGTTAGTTTTCTTTAGTTTTCTTTGATGAACAGGGTGATAACAAAAGAAATATACAGTTTCAACATTGTATTACCGTAGATACATCAAAACAGTTGTAGATGTTAACATTTACTTTACATATGGGTTTGTATAGAAACTTAAAAACCTATTACATGTAATTAAAGTTGCTCAATGTGTGCCTGGATCACATGGCATACATCAAGACAAAACTTGAATTAGTCCCAAACTCATATCAGTACGTACAGTATGTCCTGAGTGACTTTTTGTCTCAGGTCATGTAAATCAGCTGGAAGAGGGGGAACAAAAATTATCTTTGATGAATCCCTCAAGAAAAAAGTCACATACACTACAGCATTTACAGTCATTTTGGCGTGCCGGTCACATGATGGCTGACATAATAGCTGACGTCATCCTTGCACATGGGAAAAAATCTTTTGAGTTTCTGTACAAACCCATGTAAAATAAATGTCAATATCTACAATAGTTTTGATGTAATACAATGTTGAAACTGTTCTAATAATAATAATAATAAATCAATTTAACTGTAACTTGCCTTTAAATTACTACATCACTAGCAAAACTAAACTACACCAAAAGTAACGCATTTATAAAATATATTATCTCCATTTGTAAAATCTTCACAACTCCCTCTACCTTTGAATTGATGTATTTTAAATTCAAGTTCCAAACAGTTACAAGTTTAACACAAAGAAGTAATAAATCTGTGCGATAAAATGTGTTGTTCTTTTAATTGGAATCTTGTCTGGCTGGTGAAACATGGAGAAGCTAGAAACACATTCCTCCTTTATCCTACCAGCAGAACACTTGTTTCATTTTAACTCCATCCATTCCATTCTTTAAAACTACGAGTAAATAAATAAACTATTTATTTGCTCAAACTGGGAGATAGTAAGTAGAAATTTTTTTCTGTTCTCTCATTTGGTTCATTGATCCCATTGCAACACTTGTTTTTATTTATCAGGCTCTTAATACCTGGTTTTATTCTTCTTTATTTAATACTGCGAATGGTCTATAATTAAATAGCAGCAATGAAAAACACTTGGCGGATGTTGTTGTTTAAAAAAAATGGGACAATAAAATCGATGTAAAAATTAGAATGGGTGTTGACCGATATGGATGACTATCGGAGAAAATATCCAGTAAACATTGTAAACGTCTAAAATTAGCTTCGATGTGAGACTAAATATTAGATTTATGAAGTCAATAGTGTCTAAAATATAGTATTTTTTCATTTGTCCAGTGCATTATTTTAGGTTGTTCAACTGTCTGGAAAATGGCTTTAACTTTATACAAGTATTAATGATTTACGGTCAATATGATTTGTAGAAATAGTTTAACATGAATATTTATAAATAATTACTCACAGTCAGTTTCATGTTGTGACAAAATGTGTGTCACTGTAAATAGACTCATAATTTAAATATTTTGTGTAATATTTGCTGAATTTATTATTATTAGTTTTGCTGCCCCTGATTTATAAGATAAAAATTACAGAAGGCTTCACTGTAGAACTTTAAAAAAAAGAACTAGCCCAAGGTGTCTTAAAGTAGTCATTGAATTCTTATCAAAATTACAGTGAAGAGTGTATTACTATAGGGTTTTAACCTACCTAAAATGTTAAGTAGGGGTTAAAAATTAAACTTTTTATGAAAGTTTTGTAATATTTAATGAAAATTGCAGGTAAAATTGGAAATTAGCAAAAAAAAATTTAAATTTTTTATAATTTAAAAAAACTTTTAAATTTGACAAATTTTGTCAGAACAAATATTGGTTCTGATCATTAAAAAAATACCGTATACAGAAATCTTAACTTAAAAAAAAAAAAGATACTTTGCTTCTCTGCAATATTCGAATACATCACCTTCATCGATAGCAAGCTTGGTTAGCAGAGTAGATAAATTAATCTGCGAGCAATACATTTGCGAGATACCGTACATCTGCATCATCACACGTTAACCAAAATAGTCACTGATGTTTGAAGTCGATAAGTGAGTGGCAGATTATTGACACGAAATCCTGCATGTGGATAAATAAAAACCGAAAACAGAACAGGACTGTATCAGGGCATTTGAATGATGAATTTAACAACAAAATAAATAAACAATGCAAGTCAAAGATAAAGCTGTTTCTTTTCTTCAGAGATAAGGCATATTATTGTCTTTTTCTTGATTTTGCTCAACTAACAAGGGAAAACACTCAGCTACCAGATAGCAGAACTAAGTTATGTGAAACTTTGAATTTAGAATTTTCATCTAAAAATCAAAGGTTTTCTAAAGTTATTTTGAGCATTGATTTTGTAGACCAAGTGAAAAATCCAAAAATAAATGCATTTTAAAGAAAATTTTGTGCAAATTCTAAGTTGCAATTTGTCTGCTCCATAATTTTAAAATATTCTGTGCGACAACTATTTGTCAATTCAACAACCATTTGTGTCACGTGACATGTGTTATTCTTTGGGCTAATTGCATCATTGAATTTGTTGTGACACATTCTAATGTTATATTTTGCAATTTTTTGGTTTTTATAATATTTATATGATTGTTGACAGTTACAAAGATTTTTTTTTTATTCTTGTTTCAATTAACATGATAATAACAAAGTGGTTTTTAAAATCGCCAGCGGCTACTTTGGCCATACACAACCTGTCACATAACAAACCACAACTCAATAAATCACTACAAATTTTTACAAAATAATCAAAATCATAAAATAGTTGTTATCAAGACCACTAATGGGTTCAAACATAAAGTATATAGTATTATTATTATTATATATTATGAATTAAATTGTGTTATTTTCATAACCGGAACTGATAATTACAGTTCGGCGATAATAGAATTTGCATAAAATTATCTTACAAATAGAAAATAATAAAATAACTATTATATTTTCTCAAATAGCACATTTGTGGTTTATATGCTAAATCTACTTTTTCTCGAACTTTAAGTAACTGTACAATCATAAAAGTGTATTCTAAATGTTTTTAGTGACTTATGGGAGAGTATTAATTGATTTGAAACCCGGGCGTATATCTTTTACTTCTACATGAAGATTCCAAATTATAAATTACAAACATTATCTTATCTAAAATCTTGTGTTTTTTCAATATAAATATTTTATTTTTCAAAAGGGGATTTTTCAGTATAACAAATACCTGGATTATATATAAAGAGTAAAGACGTTGCTAAGCTTAGCGCTTAATATTCGATTATTATTGGTTTGTTTTCGAAAACAAGGTTAATATTACTTAGTAACGTAACATCATCCAAACAATTGTAAACAAGTTAGTAAGTAATAAAAGTGACAAAAATTAGTGCAAAACAGGTTAAGTGTCAATTTGTGGGAGTTTATATTTATTTATTTAGACCTCTTGGCGAAACAACAAGTTTCATATCCGAGGTCGCTGGCTTGGTCGATTTTACTCCAAGTTGTAAACAACTTTTTTCTTTTACTCCATATCAAGGTTTCTGGGATTAATTATTCAAGATTTTTAATGAAATTTGAAACTATAATTTAAAATTTATTGTAAAATTTTAATTAAAATTTTTTTTTGTTTGTTTTTGGAAAATGTGTGACGTCATGACCTTTTTTCATTTCTAGGACACAAGTAGGGGAATTCCATCACATGTTTCAACACTCCCTCACCTCAAGCAATAATCTTCACGTTCTTGACCTTGTCGACTACTGCGCATGCTCAGATTGAAAATTTGATGGAAAATTCTGTTCCTCAGATCTAGTGACATGCAACAGAAGTAATTCAAGATACAGTTGCGATTGATCATTGATTCATGATATTGAGGGTAAGTAAAAATTATTTTTATGTTTTATTTATAAATAAGTTAAAATAAATATAATTTAAAAATTGATAACAATGATAAACATATGGCATAAACAAGAAAACAGATTGGTAAATTATAAAAACCTATAGAAGTGTGTAGTATTAAAAGATTAAATATGTTGGGTAGTTTTATAAATGATATGGATGGTGGGAGGGTGGGAGAGAAAATGACCCCAATGTCAGTAAATAATAATACGATAAAAAGTTACTAAAAATACCAGTGAAGTTAAGCAATCTTAAATATTGTCAACGAGATTTATAAAGATTTTTTTTAAAGATTTGCAAAGATTTTTAAGATTTATAAAAATTAAGAAAGATTTTGAAGATTTACAAAAATTTAGAAAAAATTTACAAAAATTTACAAAGATTTGTATAGATTTTCAGAGATTTTTAAGAATAGTGAAGTTTTCGTAAAGATTTATAGAGAATTATAGAGATTTACAAAGATTTATGTATCATAGATTTACAAAGATTTAATGAGATTCATAAAGATTTATAGAGATTTACAAAGTTGTATAAAATTTTTTGGAATTTTTAACAGATTTTTTTAGAGCAATTTTTAGAGATTTTAGAAATTTTTTTTGTAATTTTATCTCGATTTGTGACGATTCACAGATTTATTTGATCCGTCGATGAGATTATTTAAGAATTACTTGAAAAATTTGAAATCTCAAATTTTTAAATTAAATTTTGAGAATTTGCAGTAAAAAATTTATGCAAATGAATGCCATACTGACGTCATTTGCATACAGACCAGAACATAAAACCCATGAAAAACTCCTAACCTAATAAATAACTGATTAAACTGATATTTAATTCTTAAACTTTGTTTTCGAGACCAAAGTTCAAACATGACTGATCTCTAAGCACCGCTAGTTTTATTGACCTAAACTTGTTATTTTCGCGCGTATCAACACCTAAAAAAAATAAAAAAATAGTTTACACTTATTTTTTAATATTTTTATTCTTCGAAACATAAAACTCAGAGTTTGAGTTTTATTTGAACTTGTTTGGGACTTTTATTGCCAGGTGCCATGCAAGATGAATTATCAAGCTTAAGCCATGGGTAATGGCGCTCTAATTTATTATTAATGATGGATTATCCGTTGGCTGAAAACAGGTCAGTGTACGTTAATGTTCGCGTGACATTTTGGTTGTACTTGTCGTGCATGAATCAATGGTTTCAATTTAGAAATGTGGATTTATTGGGATATGATTGCAGTTTGATGAAATTGAGAGAAGAGAGCTTAGATGACCTTATTTCGGTTTGTAAACATTTTTTGTACGGGTTTTTGGAGTTTTGTGAGGTGTTTGCAAACTGGTTTTTCTTACAGGAAGTAGAAAGAGATTATGAGTTTTTTTGTGCTTGTGAAAGTTTAAAGTTGTGCTCATTTTTGAGGATAAAAAAGGTGTTTTTAAAGAGTCTGTCTGGTACGTTATTTTTTTAAAACTACTTTGAGATTTATTTAAGTTTGACTAGGGATGAAATTGTTTTTGTTTAATTTTTAATAAATAATGTCTAAAGTGTATTTTTTTGTTACATAATGGCATTTAAATGGTTTATTTTTAGTGTGTGTATTGTAAATAGTTGAAAATGTCTTTTCAAGTTTATTTTTAGTAGGTAAAGGTGTCAAGTTTGAAATATCGTGTTTCAGGTTTTACATAATAAGACTTCACATGTTACAATAATGCTTTTAAATTTTATAAAAGTTTACATTAATACCATAAACCAGAAGTATGTTACTTACTAAAAATGAAAATATATATTGAGGTTCTTGCAGAATGTTGCCAACTAGTAGCAAGAAAGTACAACAACTTTTCCACTTTATTGGATATGTGCACAAATATCAAATTGTGTATTTTTTATGTAAATTGTATACAAACATTTTCACAAGAGTTATGGTTAAACTAGGTTTAATCGCACTTAGTTTTAATTTAGGTTTTTTCTTAAGCAGCAATTCAATTTCTAGTTTTTACTTCATTCGCCTGAGGTCGCCATCGTCACTTTGAGAGTCGTTTTAGCACTGAGTTTTACGAGTGTCACTAAACAAAAAATAACATCACAAAAGCAAAACTTTTACGAAAAATACCCAAGAAAGTCAAAATACTCAGAATAGCTCAAACACAATAAAAAAAATGACGAACTACTAGAAAAAAGTCTTGAAACGCTGCAATAATGTACAGATTGGTTGCGATCAAGTGTCATACTTCTATCTTTATTTACTTCCGGTACAAGTTATCTACTATTGAACAGTCACAAATTAATAATAATTTCCCATATCTAAACTTTCATTTTTTTTGAACATTTTACACATTTCTCTGCAAAAAAATGTCCAGACAGAGATAAATGACGGTGAAGTTGTTGTCGTAAAAAAATTGTTTACCTGATAACTGGCGATGCACGACAAATCCATTAAATCAATGGTTTTGCTTGTTGAAGTTACATAATTCAAAAATAGATTTATGACCACTCAACCTTTCCATTTCCTTACGCAACACGAACGTAAAAGTTGTTATTCTAATCCTAGATGCACCAACTTTAATCTAAATTATTTAAAAAAATATAAATAAATTTTTAAAATTGGCGCCGTTTTTTATAAATCATTTGTGACTTTAGACCGAAATTTCTCTCTAACCGCACACTTGGATTCGTCTAGAAGTGAAGTCGTGAAGTTACTTTTTAATTTCCCTAGATCCGTGAATAAGAAATCTCAGATCAAATTCAGTAAGTTGTAATCACATTTTAACAACATATAAAAAAAAAACTCATTTCACAATTTTTATTTTTATTTTTATTTTTATTTTTATGAGCGTCTCATAACTTTTAATTTATTAGACATAAAAGAGCAACACTTTGTAATAAAATAAAAAAATGAAGTCTCGAATTTATGGCTTCACTTTTACACAGTAGTGTCTTAAGTGTGACTTTATGACGCAATCAAAAGTGAGAAAAGGAATTGGTAATTGATTAAATGCATTTTTGATGTGTTTTTAATGCAGTGAGTGAAAGTGTAAACAAAATGCAAAGTAAACATTTTTGTTTATTTAAGTAATGAATTTCAAAATTTATTTTTGATTTCTTGGTGGAACCATTTGGTTTTTTTTTTCTTTCAGTGACTGAAATATCAGTCAATAAATTTTGCATTACTCAGACACTACCATCATTTAATTGTTGTCTGTGTTCATGTGATGGAAATTGCTGTGTCAAAAGCGTTTTCATCAATTTATTTTACCTACACTACATGGTTTTGCAATTTCGTTTTCTTTTATTTTTTATTTGCATTTTAATTGAAAATGACAGACTTTTTTTTTAATTTTAAAAATAATTATTTTATTTTACTTTGTCTTTTATTGCTGAAGTTTAATAAATGATACTCAATCACATTAGCAATTTTGTCATTATTGAACTGTTAATGGTGACAAATCTTTCTTTCTTACAATGCACAGTATTCACAAAATTGTTATTTGATTTATTCTACATTCAGGATGAGTTTCAACATTAAAGTGATAGTGTCATAATTTTTTTTTATATGAAAAAGAATGTTAAAAAATGTATAGTTTATTTCATGGATTTTAATTTCTTGCAGGAATTTATTTAAAATTTGTAAGTTAATGTTTGTTTGGTTTGAAAAAGAAGTGTTGACTTCATTTTTTGTCGTGACGTAATAGCAGTCAGCGTCTACTTAAAAATTTCACACCAGATGGTGTTGGTTAATTCGAATTAGGGGAACGCAGCAATAGGCGAGGCAAAGGATAATACCTCCCTTCAGCTATTTCGTCATGATTTCTCAGACCTGTTCAAATTTCGTTTCTCCCATTATCTTAAAAACAAGATATTAAAAAAAATTAAAAATTATGACTTTTTTAAATTTTGGTGAAGATTCGAGTCATTCGACTTGCACCAAAATTTAAAAAAATTAAAATTTTGTGACACTACCACCTTAATATACCTGATAAAAATACCTTGAAGTAAATAACAAGTAGAAAAATGCAGAATGAAATTTTTTGTGTAGGGTTTATTTACATTTAGTTGCAAGAAAGACTATAATTAGAATTCTTCGTTTAAAAAAAAACAACTTACCTGTTACTTTTGGAATATTGCTAAGTCATGTTTTTCATTTAAATGCATATTTTTATTCTTGTATTGGTCTGTTTAAAAATACTATATAAATGCCATTGGTTTTATACAATAAAGCATCGTTACAAATGACTTTAATGTTTTTTTTACTGGTAAATGAAAAATTAACTGAATAAAACAGTAACCATGCTGTAAGAATAAAAAACATCTGCAATTTTAATTTAAAATTTAGACGTTTGTGATTTTGTTTTTTCAGATATTAACATAAATCAATGATAATTTATTACTAATTACATAATTACGTATTTAAACGAGTTATGTATTTACACACGTTATGTATTTGCACACAAGTTTTTAAAGTTTAAAATTGAGTTTGACAAAAACGGCGAAATTCAAATACAGATAATCTTTTTAAAAAATTCGCTTTTTAGACTTTTTAATGAGATCAATATTTATCTTTTTTTGCAAAATTTCTTTTATCTCCTTCTTCTTAATTTGGATTACTACAAGAGTTACAGTGCAAAGAGAAATTGCTCTGATGCAGTATATCGAGCGATGCATCGTGCTTTGCTTAGCTAAACAGTCACTCAAAAAGACAAATTTGTACTGCGCATGCTCCCAGGGGCTTGTAACTACTCTGTATTGATTTGCTGCATAAATTAGAAAATCATCTTCAATTTAACAGAAATTCTTACATTTACATTTTTCTAAAAATTTACATCCAAATTTACCAAACAAAAAAAAATTAAAAATTAAAAATTAAAAAAAAAATAAAATTTGATTTTAAAAATAAGCCTAACTCAGTTACTCAATTTTATTCTATAAATCCAACTAGAATAATCTTTTTTTTTTTTTTATTCCCTAAACCAATTTTTACATTTTTTTTTTTTTTTATAAATCAAATACAGTTCGACAGTGAAGCTCAGGGGGACAAAAAGCATTTCTCGAATCTTGAAATGAAAATGGAAAAATATGGATATTGGTCATGAATTTTTCATTACAAAATAGAAAAATAGAAGATACATTAATTGCGAGCGAATTGACAGACATTTTCAATTTAGGTTACGGTGAAATGAAAAAAAAAATTATATGGTGGATATCATTGAGAATAAGATTGACATGCGTTAGGCGTAACTTGGTTGCATTCAAGCAACGTTTTCGCCATTAGAGAAGATAAGACAGTTGAGTTTTGTGCATCACTTGCCTCAGTCTTTGAAAAATGCCATTAAGGAGAAAAGACAGCGAGGAATATGTCAATTTGCGTTTTTTTTTTTTTTTTTTTTGTTTGTTTTTTTTTTAATTTTGGATTTTGAGTGACGTAAGATGGAAGATGAAGATTCTTTACGAGGACTTTCTTTACGACACTTTTTTTGCGTTGAAAGTCACTGATGTATTTTATATGTACATGTCGTTTCGTGAATCGGTTAAGTGAAATTGCTTTTTAATAGTTACTTCCTGCATTTAATTTGTGTTTTTAAAAATGGGAGTTTTACCGAGTCTAATTTGGTTTTTTTTGTGAGGATTGCGTCAGGTTCACGCTTGATGTTGTGCCGGGAAGAGGCAAATTGGGGAAATTAGTTGTAATTTTGTTTTGAAACTGTCAAAAATTATAATTGGTTGTGACCGGGTCGTGTAACAATGTAACCGGTTACTTTTTGTTACATTTAATTTTTTTTTTTTACATTGCTCATTACGATTGATTAAATAGAATTCGAGTTTGGGTCACTTTTGCCTGATCCAAAAAGTTGAAATATGAAATGAAACATGTATCAACTCAACAAATTATGTTTTTTAATAAGTTTATAAGCAACTTTAATTTTTAGACGAACCGGTCGTGACTGATTATTACTAGTTATTCACATTTAAAAAAAAAAAAAATAATAATAATAATAAAACGAATAACAAAATTTTCATAACTTTACGACAGTTTCAATTTTTAGATCAACCGGTCGCGAATTAGTGATTTCTAATTCTTACACCAAACAAATAAAATAAACAAAACAAACTGACACATTTTCCCACATTCACAAAAAATATTACGATTTATAGATGGCCCGGTCACAAACCACATTTCTTCTCACATTTTAATTAAACCAAACATTTACATCCTCGAATAAAAACAACAAGTGTTTTACGCAATTATTTATGCAACTTTTTCTATCTGCCTTCTTTTTCGAGTGTTAAGTTGGCAATTGAGTTGTTTGTTGGCTTGTAAATTAATAAGAGGCTTTGGGGAATCGAGTTTAATAGAATTGGATTTAACTGCGGTAATAAATTGGTTTGCATGTAAACAAGAAGGTTGCTTGCAGCTGCCACGAGTGCGGCGAAGGCGAAACGGGATCACGTGATTGGTGACTGGTACACTGGTGAGTGCATCCAATTTGCTTCATTATTTGTATTAGTTGCTCTTTAGTTTGGCCATAACCACCTATTGAATATGAGATTAGGCCTATCACACCAACTATTGTCCGACCAAGTGTAATTTTATCTATCTTAATTGTCTGATTGATTGCTTCATTGATTCCCTCCCATGTTTGGAGATAACTCGTAATTGAGATGGAGTAGGTAATAACTGTTACCCCAGGAAAAAATAAGAGGTAATTAAAATGGAGGATAGGTTTGTTTTGATGTGTGAAATTGAATTAGAGATTTGTTTTGGGATTTGGGGATAACATAATTTGTGATGTGATTTTAGAATATTTTGTAGCTTTGCTCTAATGTGGTTGATCATTGTTGTACATCATTGTTATAGCATTGTGGCGCATCATTATTATTGTTGTTATTTTTTTGATCAATAATAGTCTTCTACAGTGGTTATTGTTGATGGAGGCATGCATTTGGTTGAACTATTATCATTTTTAGAGACTTTGTGGAAAATACGTATTCTAAAATTTATAAATTATAAATTGCATATTAAACATAACTTCAGAAATGAATTTTGAAGTTGTTGCTTACGTTATCGCAAAATTTCTATTAATATTACGCCATACCATACTATTAACTTAATAATAAGTAAAAGTGACAAAGCTCCAACTGGTGACACAATTTCGAAGCAATTTACCAACAGGAGGTCATTAAGCTGTGTTTACGCAATGAGGAAAACATGATCTTTTGGGTCATCTTCAATTGTTCTCACGTTGCATTTTGTAAAAAAAAATGAAAAAAAAAAATGATGGAAAATGCGAATCATAACCTTTAATGGGTAAGCGATATCCATAAATTAAATTCCATATTTAAAATTTATTTATAGATATATTAAATCATCACGAACAAACTGCTTTAAAAGCGTTCTTGTTTTTTTCTTACTATTTATACAAAACAAGCCGATTTTGTTTTTGGAAAAACACAAAAACAATTTTTTTTTTTTTACATCATTTACAAACTTCATTTGAGCAGAATTCCTGCGACGCTCCAAATGCTGTTTCTTCGCATCAGTGGCGTTCATCGAACGCGCCTTCGAGTAATTTGAAATTACAATTAAAAGTTTGTTTCAAATTTCTAAAAATTAAAAATTATAAAAATTTTAAAAATTTCAAAAATTTAAAAAAATTTGTGAAAAACAATTTTTTTTTAAATGTCGTTAGTTCAATTCATTAACACCGGATGACGTTTGATGAAAGAAACCTGTGCGTCTGTCACGCGATTTAGTTTGTTACTTTTTCCCCAACTAATTGTATAACGAGATGAGTGACTTTTACGGAAATGTGATTTTAAGGTATAAAAATACCTGAATGTTCGATTTATTTCTCGGGAAAGTTGGGGAAAGTTGTGTTTTTATTGTCTCGTGACGTCATCAAGATGTTGCAAAGAAGTTGCATTTTTTTGTTGTACCGTACTTGTAAGTAAATTACTGTATAAGATAACAACAAAATTGATGATTGAATACTAGTTATGCTTGTCAAAAGGTAAACCGGAAGTAATTTAGCGGATGTGAGTGTCATTTTTATAGAAATAAGAAAAAATAAATTGTTTTATTTTTTCCTGTTTATTTATAAAAATTCTGTATGGACGGTATATGAAAAATTGAAAGTTTTATTTAAAAAAACGGAAATGGAAAAAATTTTAATAAATGTTGCAATTAAGTGAAAATTTAAAATATTTTTTTTTGGTTGTTAGAAATGCAAATTTAAAGTTAACTTCTCACGAAAAAAATAATTTGCATGAACTAATGTTGAACGGGTTATTTTTGTAGTTGGCTGTTGACCCACATACGGTAGCTAAAAGACGAGAAAACTGTTTCGTCGATCTGGGTTATGGTTATTAGGTTATACTTTATTAAAAATAATAATAATAATAATAATAAACAAAAAACAAATGAACATACGGTAACAAAATAATTTAATTTAATAAAGCTTTACATAAAAAAAAAAGAAAAAAAAAATCATTTTATTGAACGTGCAGATGCAGATCCAATTCGCTAGGTACGTAAACAAAACAACAACAACATCACGTGAGACTGAAGCCACGTTTTTATATAATGTCAAAATACATTTTAGAACTAATAACAATCAAAAGTAACAAAAAATAAAAATATGTTTTTCTCAGTAAATTAAGAAATAATTAAAAAAAAATTGGTAAAATGGGAAGTTTGTACTTGTATATATTACCAATTACCAATTAAAAATATTGACAAAAATAAAACTAAATTGAGCAAAAAAATTAAAAAAAATAAAAAAACAAAAAAACAAAAAAAAAACGCTCTTTACTTTTTTACAACACAAAATACATTTTTAAAAAATTCCAAACAATTTTATTTTTTTAAAATTTCCAAAAAAAAAATATTTTTTTTAGAGAAAAAACAAAAAAACTTAACATACCGGTATAAAAATCATTCAAAAAAAAATGTTTTCTTCAAAATCTCAAAAATATTATTTTTCCCCAAAAAATATAAATAAAAACTTAAAATTAAAAATCAAAAACAATTTTAATAAATTCAAAAAAATTCAAAAACCACCTACATCATCTCATTTTCCACACAAAAACAAACTATCATTTATTTTCCTCAAATCAATCACTCATCCAACCGCAGAAACAAATACATTATCCTATTATTCTTGTATATATCCAGATACCACCACCCCCTGCGAGGTGCGCAGTGGACTTGGCTGCAGTGATGGCATGACGAAGGCGTTCCTCTTTTCACATTCGGGCAGCGAGCACTCGACGCAGCACCACTCCCCGGCAGCGCTCGCCAGCCTCACGATGCATCATCTCACCTAACACCGCATCACCTTGTCATGTCCACCCGGAGCAGGTCGCCCTCCCACTTTGCCCTTCTGCTCGTCCTATGGAGCACGTGCGGCGCGGCCGAGCCCTTCACCGCGTGCGGGGGCATGGTCAACGGCACCCGGGGGTTCATGCACACGCCTAACTTTCCCGCCGCGTTCCCGGTGCCCATCAGGTGCCGGTGGGTGATCGAGGCGCCCGCGGGGAAAGCGATTTCGGTGTATTTTACACAGTTCTACCTGCGCGAGGGGCTGCGAGCCACAGACTACCTGGACTTCGTGGACGATAACTACTACTTGGGGAAGAAAAACTTCGGGGTGATCAGTTTCGACAACCGGACCACGTACATGATGACTCTGAAACCGGTGTTGATTTTGGATCTGGTGGTGGACGAGATGAATAACATAAACATGAGGGTGATGGACCATTTTATGGACGTGTACGGGTTTAATATAACGTACGAGATCATTGATAGCAAGGCTGGGGTGAGGAGAGACGCGTGCTCCATTTTTCACTGTTCGTTCAACGGGCATTGTTTCGCCAGCGCTGGGTTCTTGAAGTACTCGTGCCAATGTTTGCCCGGGTTTTGGGGAGATGAGTGCCAATATGGACCGCATTGCGATCCGTGGAAGAATGTGTCGTTGTGTGATAGAGGGCATCAGTGCAGGTAGGTAATTTTATTTTTTACTTTTTTTTTGGTGAGTGGGTGGGTGTTGGGTTGATGGGTGGGGAGGGGATGAGTGGGTGGGGAGGGGATGAGTGGGTGGGGAGGTGGTGAGTGGGTGGGAATATGGGGTTTGGAGGTTTTGGGGTGGATTTGAAGGATTGTTTGGTTTGATGTTAGGTCTAAGTGTTGTGTGGTGTAGCTTGTGTTTGGGTTTGCTTTTGGGTGATGTTCGTGTTTAAAGATTGTGTTGGAAATTTTATATTTTTTTTTTTTGGAAAATGATGAGAAATTGTAAATTTTGGGAAAATTTTTCAGATTTTTTTGATATTTTGCTTTAGAAATTTGAAAAAATTTTTAATGAAAATTTCTCAATTTATATCAAAGTTTTTAGATTACTTGAAATTTAAAATTTTTTTGTGTGTTTTCGAAAAATTTGAAAAAAAAAATGTAGAACTTTTTAATGATAATTACTCAATTCATGCAAGCTACTTAAAAATTTACTTGTTTTAGTGCGGTAAATTTTGAATGTGTCTTATTTTTAGAAATTTTTCATTTTTAAAAATTTTTCATTTTTTAAATTTTTTTCTATATGAAATGCTTGATTTACTTGTGTTTAAAATTTAAATGTATAAGTTTGGCATCATTCTTGATTCTCAGAGTTCGATGCTTGGCTTGGGGAGAAGCCCATTAAGCTCACAGATGCCGTTTCTGCCCTTGGAGATGGAATTTAGGATGAGATTTCCTACCGTAGACTGATTTTAATTAAAAATAAATAAACCCAACATAAAGGGCATTACTACATATATCTAATATTCCAATATCAACAACTTTGATTTTTCGATATCGGAACTAAACCAATCACACATTTTCCATTTCACGGATATTAATTTCTAGACTACTACATACTGTAAAATTTAAAAATAACTCCGCAATTTGACTCTTCTCTTTGAACGTTCAACATAATGCTAAAATCCACCCACGTTTACCTGATTACCCGAACCCACTTTGAGCTATGTTTTGTATCTAAGTTTAGAAAAGAGGTTACTTCGAAGTAGCTACAAGTAGGTATCTATTACGTTGATGTTGTTTGTCAGCGAATTTTAAAGAGTCTATAATTGATGTGTAACGTTGAGTGCAAATCTTGGTTTATCAATTGCAATTGTTTGTTTTTATAATTTAAAATTAGAATGAATCAAAAAAGACGTCTAAAAATGATCGGTCAAATGATGATCTCATCATTCATAAACCCCGTTACAATGAAATTCAGGGAACCGAAAAATACGTTCATTATGTCGAGTTTTCTCCTATATAATGAAGTTGCGACAAAAATGCGACTACGAAATAACTTATTAAACATCTTGTTAATGTTAATTATATAATTTCATGGTCTGTTTAACGTTAATATAAGGTTCATTAATCATTATGTTATGTGCTTTTCATTTTTGGCGAAAAAAATTTATGAAATTATCTTCGTAATAATGAGGTTTTCGTTAAAACGAAATTTTGAATAACGGAAACGAAATTGAGGATTTAAGACGACTTTCTTGTAACGGGGTTTGAGAAATACAGTCCATAATTCTAAAGTTCGCGTTGACGCTTTTTGTACTAAATAAATAACATTTTTATATTCAGGAAGACTTTTACTGCCTCGCAATTTCAGTTTTATTTTGTTTTAGCTTCGGTTTAATTCGGGTGTTAATCAATAGAGGGCGCGGTGTAAACAAACGCTAAAGTATGTTGATAGTAAATTTGAGATAGTGAAAGGTGTTTTTTAACCTTGTTTTTTACCAATTAAATTATTATTGACGACTGTATTTCTTTATGTATTTATTTACAACGTAATTATCTACGTAGTAATAAAATATCCAGCTGTTGTGGTCATGGAAAGATACCTAGTAGTGGTTTTAAAGCGTAATTGGATAAAATGAGATGATTATAAAACTGATGGCTGATGTACGTCATAATAACTGTGTTCGCGAAAATCGTTATTGTTGTAGATGTAAACATGTAATTTTTACTACAAAATAACGTCACATATTTATAGTTTTGCATTACGAATTTTTTATTTATAGTTAAAGTAGGTATATACAGTATGTACGTTTTAACCGAGAAGTCGGACAAACATAAAAATCTTGTAAAAATCTTTATGAATCTGCAAATCTCTTTAAAAAATTCACAAAATTCTTTCAAATCTTCATAAATCTGTAAAAATCTTTACAAATCGCAACAAATCTTCTAAAATTTGATAAATTTCTACAAATCTCTAAAATTTTATCAAAATTCTAAATCGATATAAAAATTTGACGGTTTATTTTTAGTTTGTTTCTTCCCAGTTTTAACATTGAATTAAAAATAGCGGAACCAATTAAAATCTCCTAATTAAAATTTACAAACTAGTGATATCATCAACATGGCGTCGACTCACTTTTGTCACTTTAACAGCTAAGTTCAGGTTATCTTCTGCACAATACCGTATATTTCACTTTTAGTTTATTTTATTTATAAAACATAAAGATATAAACACTTATAACTTTATAAAATTGTCTGCATGATTCAGTTGTAACGTGTGAATTTGTGATTCTTGTTTGTTTATTTAATTTATAACTTTAAAGGAAAAATACGGTACACTGCGGAAAACAGAAGTTTGTGACATTTTCCTTACACTGATTTTAGTTAATTTGACTTATAATTTATAAGGGAAAAAATGACTTGCTGAAAATCACTCAATTTTTTTAAAATTTTAGAGTGGAAAGTTTTTACAAAACATATGAATAATAAATAAAAGCTGTCAACGACAACAACAAATTACATAACAGTTGGAAACTTCTAATTTTAGTTGACCAGTTTCACGGTTTCACCACCAGTTGTCGGATGAATGGCTCTGGCAATTTACGAGTGACTGTTACAGTAAGTTTCTTTTTAGATCCACTTCGGTTAATTAGCGACGAACTAAATAAAGATAACTTTTTTCAGCCATTAACTCACTGAAAAAACTCAGTAAAAAAAATAGATATTTTTACAATAGCCTTAAATTATTATAAGAAAACCATTAAAAATAAAAAAGTAAAAATAAATGGCACTTTGACAATTTTAGTGACCTCTATTGTCAAAAAAAAAAAAAACTTTTCCACCCTCTTCCTTAAATAAATTTCTAAAATAATTTCCACTCAGTTTACTCTTAGTACTTGTATTATAAACTAATGAAAATTTAATTTAAGTTAAATTAACTGTAAAAATATCATTTATCAAATAAAATTAGAGTGAATAGTAACAATTTTTCCCACTAGGTGAAAATGGGAAAATTGGTCTTTAATGAGGTCATTAGGGTTAAATTTATTGTTTAAAGAAAAACATGTTATCTATTTATAAATTTTATTTTATAAATAAAATTTTTAAATAATAAGGAAATTGTTATTTTTTAATAGCTTTGTTTTCCTTAGCTTTTGCAATTGCATCTGCAATAAATGGTGGAGAAATGGAAAAATTTTGTGTTTTTTGTTGATTTTTTTGTTGGTGTTTGTGAAGCTGAAGACATGCTTGGATCCAGACTTGTTTGAAGTGTTAATGTTACTTGAATTGATCCACTCATGGAGAAGGGGAATGTGACATGTCTTGTTTTTTATTTTTGGTGTATTATTTTGAAGGGTGGGGACAAGTTGAGTGGACATTTGGCCTGGCAGTTTGTAGTGAAGAGCAATTTTGTTTGTTAAAGGGACTGGGACATCAAGTTTTATTTTTTTATAAAAAGTTTTTCAAGTGTTGGTAATAAACAGGGAAGCAAATCATTGATTGAGTCTTAGTTTTTTATAGTTATTGTTGGTAATTGACGATTGAATGCAAAATGTCATAAATTAGCAATTTTAGCGAACTTATTACTCGGCTTAAAATTCGGCTTTATAAATTATTTATTCTATTAATATTCAATACATAAATAATGTACTGACAATTTATGCTTAAATTTAAGCTTAATTTTTAAAAATGACAGTTATGAAATATTTAAATTATCATTTAATTTAAAGTCTTATCTTTTTTCAAGGTAGGTGAATCGCGAAATTTTGGTGATCTAAAAAGTGGGTCACGATGCTGAAAAGTTTGAGAACCCTTTTACTAGGGGAAATAAGAAAAGTGCTAAAGCGCGTTATGTAAGGCGTATATAAGCACTTGCTTACGCATGTAAAGCGGCACCTTTGTTCTCGAAGCCAATGCGCGCGCTTAAACTTCTGCACGTTTCAAGGTGCGGAAGAAGTCGTACACATGAGTGTAAGCACTTAACAGTTACGGGAGAACAAACATGTGATTTTCCACTCTTTTGCGGCATGGTTTCTTAAAGGGTCGCTCAGAAACATTGGTGCACAAATAACCCTGGCGCAAGCGCAGTAGGTCATTAGCGTTTAAGCACTTAAGCATGCTTTAGCACCTTAGCTCTTTTTTGATTTCCCTTGTAGTTTTTTATTTTTTGCGCCCCCTTTATTTACTGTGGCACGCATTAAAATTAGGCTCTGCGTCACCTAGTGACAAAATTATGAACTTTTGAAAATGGAGCTTTGGTAGAAATCAAATTTTACTACACTTAAATACAATAAATTTATTTATTTAAAGCTGTGTTTACAATTTCTACTTACACACACTTCTTTTAACCGGAAGTGCTTACTATAAATCGCTATCAGAAAAATTGCTTTGAATATTAGTACCAGTAATTGTTTTATTTCCGCGATATAACAGGCCTATACAATACATGGTGATTCCAAATGCAATACAGTTTCAACATTGTATTAAATAAAAACTATTGCAGGTATTAACATTCACCTTGTATGGGTTTGTATGGGTTTTTTTTACACAAAAAATAAAATTTGGAAATCCAAAACAAAATTTCCCAAATTTTATTTATCAAATTCAATTTCTCCTTTAGCCGCATTAACAAACAACATACCGTGAGAAAATGATCACATACTTCAACATCACATCACATTGCTATTCAGTATAGGAGTGCAATTGGAATTTGCAATGAAAATTACGATCAATAAATTTGCTATAGAATATATCAGCAAATAAATAAGTTCTCTTCATGCGTTGCTTAAAGCTTAAGTGCACTTTAAAGATTTCAAATAAAAAGTGGTAAGGTTGTTTTTGTCAGTAAGAAGACTTCCCGTAACCCTTTTCAAGTAAATAAAGAGAGAAGTATAAACGCAGAATAAAATTTTACAAAACTCAATTATTTGTTGGTGGATTCATCAAATCGCTTCTGCTAAGTCAGTGTAGTAAAAAACTAAAGTTTGCACATCCCCTAGTGAGAAAACACTAAGTTGTCATCACAACCTGGTGAACAATTGATCTGATCACAATTTTCAATAACTATCTGAGATCTGACCAATTACTATCTTTCAGTAGCAATCAGAATCAAGCAGAAGATACAAAACGTCAAATTTGCAACATTTGGCTCATTTTGCATCATATTGCGTTGATTTTGCCTCGTGTGCGCAAATCCAGTTTACCATAAAGTAATCTGCGTAATAGTTTGCGTAAAAATTACTTACTGAACACTTAAAAATTGTTACAGCTTTTGCTACTAGTTAGCAGCACCTCACAGGACAAGGTTTCTATTTTTAGCGAGTGTCATACATCTGTCTTATTTTAGACTTACGGTATTTTTAAAAGATTTAACAGATTTATACGATTTTCCTTCCAAAATTAGATAAATCTGCAGTTTTCGTCTAAAAACCCACATAATCCCCGGATTATGCGACATTCCCACAATCCCCGAGAAATACATGCGGTTTTATTTATCGTAATTAACAAAATCAATTTTCCGTTATTTATTTACATTTTCATAAAAAATATAACTAATGAAGAATTAACTCCCATTTTGCACGTTGAAAAATTGTCATTGCTAATGATGACGATGCGAATGACACGGATTCCCACGATGCATCACGTCGTAAACAAGATCGGGTCACGGTCACGCTAACGACTGACAAAAAAAGTTTTCTTTTTCTTGAGGTATTATTTATTTATTACTTTATTATAGTGATTTCCAAATAAGTCGTAAACATTTAAGTATACCCTTGACCTTTTTGCTGTATTGAAAAGCAACAACAACAACAATAACAATAGAAGTAAAACTGTTTCCTTTACGAAGTAAGTTAATTTGTTTACGAGATGATGAAGTTAAAAACAATTTTTATTTTTCTTAATGGTGTGTGTTTAAGATGACGTTGTATATCTTTTATGATATACTATTGGGTTCGGATGTGATGTCACTAAGGTGACCTTGATCGTGAACTTTGTCTTTGCTGATTTATTGAATTTCATCTTTGTTGTCTTGGAGTAAATGAAACATTTTTTAATTTTTAATTGGTTGAAAGAGGAAGAAGATAGATTGAATTGAAAGGTTTTTTATAAAGTTTTTTTTTTTTTTTTTTTGATGAGAAATAAAAGTGCTTTTGAATTTTGTTTTGATAATGATGTTTCCTCTTTGAAGTGTGATGTAATGATGAGAATTTACGCAAAGTATATATATATATATATATATATAAATATACATTTTTTTTTGGGTTACGAGTATGATTTAATTTATAAAAATGTGATTAATAGGTTAAAATACAGTCGAGTCCGCTTATAACGACATTTAAGGGACTGCCCAAAAAATGTCGTTATAACCGATTGTCGTTAAAACCGACTCCGCTTATAACGTCATTTTGACGTTATAAGCGGA
>JAQFZP010001134.1:0-22148 GCA_034695745.1 Geophilus truncorum | reverse complement strand
ATTAGTCGTGACTCATCGATGATGTCACATTTCGATCGTTATAGCTTCAGTTCTCTTCTTCTCTCGCCCGCGTTGTATTGGATTGCAACCCCTTAAGTTAATCTAATCTGCGGTCACGCTGGAAAACCATCAGTAAAATCACCTAAAATTAACAAAATTAATGGATTGCTTTTAATTATTATTTTTGTTCATTATCTATTAAAAAATATGGGTTAAAAGGGTGAAAGATTTGTGACTTTTATAAATCTGTGAGTGTATGTGTGTGGAAAAAGTCGGTTTTCTCCCAGTTTTCCTACATCTTCGCAACCACACGAGCAGCCATGCTTGAAAATTTCATATTCATTATTGTCACTAGATGGCGATAGTCTGCAATCCCGCAGGCGCAAGCTCCAGTTCGTTTCTCATTTCAAAGCTCGAGTGCACAATTATTATTCGTTCAAGCGCGAATTTTTGGTGCTGGTCACTGCCATCCTCAACGACTTATCGGAAAAGGCAGGGCTGTGACTTGAAACGCGCCATGTGATCTCGAAAGATATGGCGTTACTAAGGAAACTGAAAGTGCAACTTCCTTCTTGATGCAATTTTGCGAGAGCTGATTTATTAATTTAATAAACTTGGCTGCCAATGCCAAACGTGATTGAATAAAGAAGCAAATTTTGTTTAAAAGTAAACAAATATAGTAAAAAAAAAACAAAAAAAAACAATTTTCATCGTCATTTACATCTCAAAATAGCAACAAAAAAATTAATATTAAAAACATTAAAAAAATTTGTACAGTATATATATATATTTTTCCCCGTGTGGAAAATAACACATCAAACAAACGATAACTATTATTAAGCTTAATTTAGTTTATTATAAGAGTTTGCTCTGCAGCTGTGAACCTCATGTAATTTCCCAGCGCGATTTGAATCGACCAATCACGACAACTGATTCGTATCGTATGTGAATTGTAGGGTGACAAATGGCTGCAACCAATGAAAAAAACCTTATCACCCATAACTCCTTCGCTTCTGTAATTATAAATCCACTAATACACGCCCTTACCTAAATCCTCATTATGAAAATAATTAAAAATTTAAATAAAACAAATGTGAAATTTAATCCCACAAAACAAGCCTTATAAATAGCGATCGTTTGATCGACATTCGCCCTACACGAGCGGATTAAAAAAAGTGTCTTTTGTCGAGTGAAATATGCACTTTGCTCGCCCCAATCCATTCATCCCGACTGAAATCCACGAGGAGATGCAGATCACCTTGATAATGCGTAGTAGAAAAGGTGTTGGGGGTCACCTTCAAAGAGAAAAATCTCATCGTGTGGTGAATATGGCACTCGCGGGTCCTCTTAGCTGGCCAGCGTTACAACGAGGTTCCTATTGATTGGCTGCCGGATCGATTTCTGCAGAAAAGAGAGGCAAAGCCGCGTCTCAGGTGCCATCACTACTCAGTCGTCATCAGGGTCTAGCTCCAGGTGCGCCCACGCGGAACCCTACCACAATAACCCATTGCACACTTCTTCTCTTCTGGGCCGGACCATGTTTTCTAAGCGAAAGCGGGGTAAGTCGACCTACAGCGAATGCACCTCACTTAAAAGACCTCCTCACACCTGCCATATGTGAAGGTACCCGCCGTACAAGTTAACACCCGCATAAATCTTTAATTTTATCTTGGTCCTCCGAGATTTTGCCATTCATACACACCTTTCATCAGCGCAATCTAAAAATTTCGTCGACAGCTTTTGTCGTAATCACAAACCCTAGCACGTGGTGCAGTCAAGTCTAACCACAGGGGTTGTTTTTTATCTCTGTGCAGTGCAGCGCTAAGAAGCCGAATATGGGGTAGTAAATTATTCACAACGAGGATTTTCAAACACATTTCTTATGCATAGAACTCAAAGTACCGTCCCATCTAACTTTTTTTTATATTTTTTTTTTACTTTTCTTATGCCGCTTTTTAATCTACCCATATTTTCTTAAGAAGTTAGAAAAATTTCCCTCGTAGCTTTATTGATCATCAATTAAAAATTTTGCTGCAACGTTTTAATTTTTAACGTTTTAAACGTTAATCAATTTTTCAAATAACTAGTTAACTACATCTTAATTATAAAATTTTTCTAAATCAAATGAAAACAAAAACAAAAACAAATCAATTGCAAATAAATTGAATCCTTTGCTTCTCGAGATTGGTTCGATAACTCATTTTTTCTTCATCTCTCCATCTTCAAACTAAGCAATTAACATCAACACACAAGAGTATTTTTCTCAGCACGGTGTAATGATGGTTGTCAAGGCAACCCAAAACCCCCTGAGAAGACACTCCAGATATTCCAGGCGACACGAGGGGAGGGGGTGGGCAAGCTTATTGCATTATTGAAATTGTCATCCGGGTTTTAAAGCGAGGGTCGAGCGACACGCATTCTGGTGTTACACCTGTCGCCAAATGCGTTTTAGCATCACTTGTGATGCACTTGCAGCTTCGAGTCAATAGTGGGGGAGAAAATTAGTCTTAGTAAATTGTTGTTTTCGTCTCGTCACCTGAAATACCCGCGACTGTCAAGAGAGCAATTTACTCAATCCGTTAATGGACTGTGAATGAATTATGGCTTTTTCGGTGTCGTACAGAGCATTTCCGCATCGGCACTGTCAGATAAAAAGAATTGATTAGTTGTTGCTCGTGGCAAGGCTTAAACACTTGTTTAAAATGAGCTGCAGCGCGAGAGGTGGCGAAGCATGCAACTTAAATTAGGGGCACAGTTGAACTTATCTAACAGTTGACTGTTATTGAATTGCTATTGCAACAGCTGCGAAGGAGAGAATGAGAATGAAACGTGGTGGGGGTTAATCTAGAAGACCAATTACAGCTGAGAACTGAACTGGGGTATGTTGGCAAGTGAAGGAAAAGAAGCTCAACCAGACACATTTAGGCAATTGTCTCGAAGGAAGGAAGGAAAGAAAGAAAGAAAGGGGAAAGAGAGAGAAAGCAATGTTGAAAATGTACCAGATGCACAGTTTCACAATTCTTTTAAAGTAAAAATTTTTTTTTTGCCTCTTATGTCTTCTACGATACGTTCAATGTTAAAAATAGAAAAATTGACGTATAGGTGATAAAATAAGAAAAAAAAAAAATGTAATTTTCTTAGTTTGGACATTAATTCAATTTAATGATGGGGAGGAAAATATCGACGGAAAAAATCAATTTAAGAATTTTTTTTTTCTTTTTTTCTTCTTTGTGTTGAAGGAACATTCGACTAGAGCTATGAAGTAGTAACTCGACTCGGCAGTCACTTCTATCGATGGATCCTGCAAGTAAAAATGTGATTATCAAAGCAGGATCGCAAAGTAAGAAAGCCGGTGCCACCACACTTATGAACGGAAAAGCGTCGAACTTAAACAATGAGCAACTGGATCCAGAATTAGGCAAAAAAGCCATCAGCGTTCATTTGGTTCAACCACATCTAGTGAAAACACGATCTTCGCTGGAGAAAATCCTCATTTTGTCTATTTCTCTTCTAAGCATTTTTTGTATTGTACTACTATACTTAGTTAGCTCTCTTTACGTCTTATGGACAGGTAAACATTTATAGTGTACTCCCGAGAGCCATTAATGTAATGAATCGTTTGTCACACCCCAGATCACTCGAAACTGTGCCTCACAGAAGAATGTGTTAAAACAGGTTAGATTTGTTTAGTTTTAATTAACTAAAAGCTTTTTTTTCTTCTAGTTGGTGACTTTCTTTGTTATTCATCTCGCAGCGTCGTCTTTATTGGCTGCTATTGATAAAAGTGCAGACCCATGTGATGACTTCTTTCAATTTGCATGCGGTTCCTGGAACAAAAGACATATCATTCCCGAAGATAGAAGTAGTATAAGCACGTTCGAAGTTTTGGCTGATGAGCTACAAATTATTTTAAAAGGCAAATTGAAATTAATTAGAATTTGCTGTAAAGGAAAAAATCGATTAACTCATTTTTCTTCTCCCCTCTCCTCTATCTAATTAGGCTTATTAGACGAACCTTTTAATAATCAGGACAATAACGCCACTAGAAAAGCCAAAATATTTTACCATTCCTGCTTAAATTTATGTAAGTAAATTAAAGCGGAGAGGAGAGTAAATTGAATCTATTATGACTCATTTTCGCGGGGTTCGATTTTCGTAGCTCAGATTCAGGCTATTGGAGATGTCCCTCTCAGGCAAATTCTGTATGATCTTGGAGGATGGCCTGTGACTAATATGAAATGGACACCACCCATTTGGCCAACAGAAACTCTTCTCGGTCGATTGAGGGGAGAATTCAATTTGGGAGTTACTGTAGAGCAGTGGGTTGGACCCGATGACAAGAATTCATCCGTTCATATTATTCAGGTTTGGCGTTATTTTTTATCATTGTGCTACTTTTGGTTTTGGTTTTTGTCTTTGTTTTGTTGGTGGTCCCCAGATCTTATTGCAGCAAATTGATTGTGTAATAATTTCGTGATTATTTTATAAATGTGAGATTTGTTAATAGCCAGTTTGAGCAAAATTTCGGTGTAACTGCTCATTACGAATCCAGATTATGAAATTACCTACGGTACTGCATAGATTCTGAGGAAAAAGTGCGTTGCATGATTTCGTTTTAGTTTCGGGCGTTTGCGCAAACTGTCAAATGTTTGTGACAGGTCGCGTTTGGCCACAGTAGCCTCTGGCGACCTTAAACAATATATCACCATCGTCCATCATCATCATTACTTCCGAACGAGAGAGCCCATAATATATTTTTTTAATTTTTCAATTTTTAACAGCTGGATCAGATGCCTTTAGGTTTACCAAGTCGGGATTATTTTTTAAAAAAGAGTAGCAAGAAAGAATTAGAGGCATACTTAAAATTGATGATTGACGTCGCTGAACTGCTGGGAGCGAATAAAACAAATGCTATCACCGAAATGAAAAAAGTTTTGAAGTTCGAAATTGAGTTAGCAAACGTAAGATTTCAAAATGTCACGAATTTTCATTAAAAACAAATTAGAATTTAAAAACTTTCTTTTAGGCATCGGTACCGGAAGCTGACAGACACGACACGAGCTCCATGTACGAAAAAGTGACAATTCAAGAATTGCAAGAAGCTGTACCTGAAGTATATTGAAATCAAACCAACTGTTAATTAGCAACTAACCATTTAGTTATCTATTTAGATCAATTGGTTAAACTACCTTAACACATTCCTACCCATTACAATTGACGAAACCGAACCAGTGGTAATTTACGCTATGTCATATTTAAAAAAAATGGGACGTGTCTTTAAGCTGACCAACAGAACGTAATTTTATAAGGTAATAGAATTTAAAAATACTTTTTAAAAAAAATTTTCTTTTTTAGTGTAATTCACAATTACGCCATATGGCGTTTAGTATTGGAATTGTTACCATATCTAGATGAGAAATATCAGGTGAAAAGAGTGGAATTCAGGAAAGTGCTTTGGGGTGTGTCTGCAGACAGAATTCGATGGAATCAGTGCATTGAATTGGTCAACAAACGCATGGGCATGGCTGTAGGTGCACTCTTCATTCGGGATAATTTCAATCCAGAAAGCAAACAAAATGTAAATGAATTGAAAAATTGTATTCATTTACATGATGAAGTTATTGATTTTAATTTATGTTGATACAGGCTTTGGAAATGATTCAGAATATTCGAAGCGCGTTTAATGAGTTGTTGGGTGATAATGTGTGGATGGATGATGAAACGAGAAGAGTTGCGCAGGAAAAAGTTAGTTTGACATTTTAAAATTAAATTTAATGTTTGCTCACTTTATTTATTGATTTTGTAATCAAATGTAACTTTCAGGCCAATGCCATGAACGAAAGAATTGGTTATCCGGATTTATTAACTAACGCAGACGAGCTCAGCAAAGAGTATGAATTGGTAAGTTGTGTGAAAGAAATTAAGTTACTAAATTCTGTGCTTCTGTTCATGCATAATTGATTTGCCAGCTCCCAATTTACGAACATCGATTTTTTCAAAATGTCCTCAACGCTATGAAATTTGAAGCTTCCAAAAGTTTAGTCAAGTTACGGCAACCTGTGAATAAAGATAAGTGAGTCTGTTTTTAGTGTAACAACTTCAACCTTTGTATGTTTAATTGCGATTATTTGCCAGATGGTCTACAGAACCAGCTGTTGTGAATGCTTTTTATAACCCAAACAGCAATGATATTGGTAAATAACAATATGTGAAATGCAAATTACCGGTACCAAAGATAATTCGCTTATCTATTTGCCTTGTAGTTTTTCCGGCAGGAATCCTGCAACCCTTGTTTTATAGCAAACATTTTCCCAAGTTAGTAGAATTAATTACTCAAGATTGAAATTATTAAAAAATATAACCGTTAATTATTTTGATTACTAGGTCTTTAAATTATGGTGGTATTGGAGTTGTTATTGGTCATGAGATTACCCATGGATTTGATGATAAAGGGCGTCAGTTTGATAAAGACGGGAATATGAGAGATTGGTGGAATAATAAGACAATCGAAGCCTTCACCGAGCGTGCCCGATGCATCGTCAATCAATACTCTGATTATATTTTAGATGATATTGGATTACCAGTAAGTGAAAAGTCAGTCTTTCCTCTAATATTTCCCAGGATATTTCTATCAAAAAAAATCTTGGCGAATGATTAGAGGAAATAGGGTATTTTCTTTTTAAAGAAAAACTCCTATTTACTTGCACTTTTTGTCAATGACTTGCAGGTAAATGGTAAAATGACTCAAGGAGAAAATATAGCAGACAATGGAGGCCTCAAACAAGCGTTTCGGGTAAATTACCCGTTAAACTGCATTATTTTAGTAAAGTAACAGAAAGAACACTTCACAGGCATATAAAAAATCAGTAGAAAAAAATGGGGAAGAATTCTCATTACCTGGAATCAACTTGACTCATGATCAATTATTTTTTCTGAACTATGCTCAGGTGAGAACCTAATAGGGCGTTAGGTGCAATTTCTTTGCTACACTTTTCTCTATTTAGATTTGGTGTGGTTCAATGAGACCCGAAGATGCTCTGAGTAAAATAAGATCATCTGTTCACAGTCCTGGACCTATCAGGTAAAAAGTTTACAAAAAATTAAAATTAATTATTCAATTTAAAAAAAAAAATGTTTTATAGAGTACTTGGGCCTTTATCGAATTCACAAGATTTTGCCAGAGCCTACAATTGTCCACTTGGAAGTCGAATGAACCCTCCGCGCAAATGCAGTGTGTGGTAATCTAAGAAAAATAATAAAAACACAAATAAATAATCTTACGATAAATAAAAGAATAACTATACTAACAGATTATTATAAAAAAAAAATAAACACCAGTTGATACTTACATAATGTATCATCAAGTTGAATGCTCGCGTATGTAAATTGCCTTGCTGGCAATGGTGAGATTTGTTGAGTTGTGTTTGAGGATGAAGTCAAAATCAACTGATTTTGAAATCTTACCGTACAATTTCTATTGAAGATTCAAAAATATTTGAAATAAATAAATAGAAATTTAAAAAAAAATGAAAAAAATGAATAAAAATCAAAAATAACTCGCCTCATTCTAATGCTGAAGCAATTTTTCTGGATGCAGACATTTTCTTTGTTTTTCTTTTGTCTATTATACACTTTTGTCACTTTTCACTTTATTCTTCGTTACTTTTCTCCTTTACTTTTTTAAACTGTGTTATCAAAAAAAAATTCATTGTAAAATGTAAATTCAGTAGGTTAGTTTCTTTACATTAAATCAATTTTTCATATCAAATCCTATTTTTCACAGCTACAGTACGGTTTTTATTATCCGCAAAATTTACAAAAGTCAAAAATTAATATTATAAACATTTTTCTGCATGTATAAAAAGCAATTCATGTATAAATAAATCCGCCTGCTGCTGTTACTTATGTCATGTACAAAACACCTACTTGAAACCATATCATATATTCATTGGATAATCACCATTTTGTTGCTCGATTTTATTCCTGCCACTGTTGATATGTTTTTGTGACAGTCTAACATTTGTATTCAACACAAAAATCTGTACATTAAAAAAAAAAAATTCAAATAATCCAGGTTTTACTAACCCAAAAAATAATTATGGCAAGTAAGTAGCAACTCCAAAAGTGTTTTATTTATGTTTACGGTTTGGCCAGACCCTCCAATAGGCGGTATCGCTGACGTAAATTTCGGGCGCGGACATGCGCACTAAGAATTTCATTGGTGTAGTTTCCAGGAAACCATCCTTGAGATCCGTCTCGTAGACGTTCACCAAAATACCAACCTTAAAATAGCAACATAAAATGAATTTGTTAAAATAAAATTAAAAAAAAAAAAAAAAAAAAAAAAAAATTAAAATTTACCATCAGCCAGTTTTGTGCACACGTTGATGACATCAGCCTCTTCAAGAGTTAATTCATCTGATTCTTGTGCACTATAAGTGTGAATAACCTGCACTTGAGGACAATCCCACGAATCGTATATTTTCTCGTCTGGATTTTCCGAAATTTTCGGTGTTACTGCTTCGATCCATCGAGCTTTTTCGTTTCTATGAGAAAAAATTTCAAAATGAGTTAAAGTTTAATTTCCGTTATATTAGGTCTTATGTAATTTAATTACTCAGTAGCTGATGACATGATCATTTCCACCGTCTTGTTTTCACAGTTTTGCAATATAGTTAGTTTAAACAGATATTTACAACCGTCTGGTGGCCTGGCTGGCAGCTGTTCCGTGTTAATGTCGGAAACCTGTACCATGTTTCGTGGGCAGTGATCAAGGACGTGATATGATTCCTCTCTAAAAATATAAATTTCAGTTTTAAAAAAATATCAAAAACGATAGTGGTGTAGAATTAATTAACCCTTTCTTCTTCTTAGTGATCATCAGATGATCAGTGAATAAAAATAAATACGTTGTGTGCTTTGTCATGCGTCGGACATTAAAGCCCAACTTGGACGAGATTTCCTGGAACGTCAGTCTTTGCAATGCGCCGCGTTTCACGAGCCATCGCGACGCAGAAACCAATGCGAGGTTTTTAATATCCTTGAAATTGAGTGATTGAGCAATGGCGACCATTTCTTCCATTCTTGCCAGTTTACGGGCACCTTCGTTGCATTCCTGGACAATCTGAAGTCAAAAATGTAAAAAAATTACAATCGGCAGAGAGAAAAATTTATGATAATTTACCGAATTAATTTTCTTTAAAGTCGTTTGGCAACTGAGATATTCAATCGAGTCCTCTGGTAGACGGTTCAAAATTGCATCAACCAGCAGCGGAAGGCGGGTAATTCTTTGCATAGGCAACATGAGAAAAGAATGCATTGCTAAACTTTGGCACTTCGGACTAGATTCCAATTTATTCAATGTTTCGACAAATTGCGGACTTTTTTCTCTACAAAATAAATTTAATAATTTTAAACACTTCATGACAAGGTTTTTTAAAAAAAAGTCATAACTTACTTAAGTTGTTTTAGAGTTCTATCCTGGTAAATTTGATTAGAGCAATACTTAATAAAAGCACTGAAGTGTTTATGCGCGTGTTCGAGTAAGATATCACAGAGTTCCTCCATTACTAAATTTTCCTGCCATCTTTTCTCTAAATCAGCCAACAACCTGTAATAAAATTTAGTCAGCATTATTTACTTATTTTAAAAGACAAATTAAACGCACCTTTCGCTGATTTCTTTTACAGGTGGCACATCATTAAACAGAATCCTCCATTCTTGTTTAGTCAGCACGCAATCTGGTAAAAGAGTGTCTTTGAATTGAGGACAATTCATGAAATGGTTAACCAAAACATTCAAGCTCTTGAGATACGAAGCTTCTGAAGTTATCACTTCAAACATTGCCTCTTGCAGCCCTCGTTGTTGCGGGGTCATTTTCTCCAAAATACCACTGTTTCTCACCTACAAAATAAATTAAATTTAAAAAAAAATAAGAAATACCGTAATAGACTTTTTAAAAATTGTATAATTACCTCGCTTAATTCTCCCCACAACGACCTTTGACCCGTTTCGCCCGGAGCAAGCAACTCCATCGCAGTAAGATCTGACTTGAGAACGGGATTCGAGTGCACTTCATAAATAGCCTCATAAATTTCCTCTTCTGTATCGAGCATATTCATCTGAGTTGCCCGTTTACAAGCGTCGATGTTGTAAAATTGATACAATGGCTCGTCATCGAATGGCGACATTACGGAAAGAGAATGCTAATTGTAAAAAATAAAAAAATCTAATTAAATTAAATTCTTTTTTTTTTTTTTTTTTTTAAATTATAAAAATTTACTCTTAAAACGCATTCACTGTATTCTTCACTACTGCTACTGATAAAGGTACCAGACTCAGTAGAAGCAACACTCCCCAAGGTGTTACTTTTCGACGCTTCTTGGAACAACAACTGCATTTGTTGTACAAGAGACATTTCTTCTCCTCGTGACCGGAAACTATCGCTCGAGCTGGTCGAATGCGAACTCGCAACTGACGACCTAGAATAGCGAGACATGACGGTTTTAGAACTAGAAGAGGAAAAGGAGGAGGCAAATCTAATGTCCATTTTCCCAAAAAGAACGAAATCGTATCGTCATAATCATAAAAATGAAGAACTTTAAACTAATGATAAGATATAAAATGATTACCGGTACCTTATCTTGGGTGACGTAGGCAGAATACTGGGAAGTTCGCTTTCGGATGATACCGTACTACTGGACCGGGAAACGATAACTCTACTGCGAATTTTCGTGTCTGTATCGTTGCAATGAGGTCCCGAACGAGTGGATTCGGTATCAGACTCGAAATTCCTCCCTTTAATAAATAAATTTTGAAAAAATTTACACAAGTTTTAAGTAATTTTTCTATTTTATCTTACCTGAATTAATTGAACCGGAAAACCTCGAGTAATTATCATTTTCCTGCACAAGTTCCCAATCACTCGATATAGACGTTCTTTTCGATTCGATCGAGGAAACACTTGCCGCTCGAGGTTTGGCTTGAATCGGTGGTGCAGGTGGCGCTTCTCGGGGTCTAACGACATTAGACCTGGTGGATCTGCGACCCGCTTGAGTGGCGACTATTGATATCATGTTGCGGGTGGTCTCCTCCGCCGTTTCAGGACTTGAAATGCAGTTTGGCACATAAAACAAAGCACTTTCCTTCTTCGGCGAAGGAGATTTCTTGGTAGGTGACGGTGGATCTGAGTTTTTCCTAGAGAATTTCGTCTTTAATGACCATGGTTTAGTTTTCTTAATTTCTGCCGCAGTTGTTTGAACCGAATGCACGTCAGTCGCACTGGTCGAAGTCTTTTTAATTCGGATTTTTTTCAGTCTGGATGTCAGTTCCAGCCGAATGTCACTTTTGGTCAACGACCAATTACGTTTAAGTCGCTTTTCCTTCTTGTCCAGCATCGCCACATTCGCCTCGCTCGCGAGAGAACATCGGCTTGTAAAATCTTTATCTTCGAGTTCACTCGGAGATTCCTCCTCCAAAATACATTCATCTTGATCGTTTTTGGATGCAGCCTTGTATTTATCTTGAATTAATTTGTATACCGCTTCGTAATGATGATCTGGGTTTGTTGAATTAGATTCATCGCTCCCTGAGAAATCATCATCAAACTAAAACAAAAAAAAGAAACATGCATTTAAATAAATTACATCTCAACAATAAAAAAAAATAATTACATCCGCGAAATCCTCGGGAGCAGAATTCATGGGAACTTTGCTCGAGTCGTGTTTATTTTCATCTTGACACCACGAAGACCTCCGTGAAATACTGTTCCGCTTTTGTACATTTTTCCTGCATATATTTTTCACCCGAGTGTTACTGTGAAAAAAAAAAACAAAAGAGTATAATTAGCACAAGTCATTTATGCAGCAGACAATTGAAACTGTGACAAATTAAATACTGCTAAAAACAAGCCCTACTGAGAACGCAAATGAACAACACGTAGAAGTAACTTAAGTGTCAATAAAAACTAGATTTTCACAAAACAAAAAACAAAAAAAAAAAAAAAAAAAAAAAAAAAATACACAGGTAAAGAAATAATTTCCTTGAGCCCGTTTCCTTCCATTTATGTGTCACTCACATCCACCCAGCCTTCATCGCTGTCATTATTCGTAATGATCTCTGCAAAAATGTAAAAATAAAATTACAGTAAAATAATTTAAAAAAGTGTTATTTTTTTTTGTATTTTACCAGCACTGTTTCTCTGCAACTCATTCTGTGGCGATATTCCCGCTTCGGTATACACTGGCTCATCGTAAAACTCGTCCGAACACGGACTGACAACATCATCATAAATATTATCACAATCCTTTTGGTCCTCGTTTTGTTCGGGTATGGGCGGTGGTGCGCTGTTAGGCGGCGGTGGAATGGCACATCCACTGATAGTAGTAGTGACAGATGAGCATTTTTTTTGCCTCCAAAGAAATGAAGTGTTTGGAACGTAATTTGTCTTTTCGATAATCAATTTCTTGTCAATAGATATGGAACTGGTTTCATTTGATTTCTCCTCAACTTCCTTAACACATGCTGAATGTAAAAAACTAGATTTAAAACTAGCACTTTCATTTTCCACTGTTTTTACATTAGATTCATTTGTTTTGTATTTGTCAACACTCGAAATTTTCTTATCACTTCCAACATTATTCCCACTCAAATTCGAGTGCAAAAAACTGTTCTGAACATTTGTTGTTTGCACTTTCACACCTGACTTAGGTCCGTTTCGTCTCATGCTCGCTCCATTAGTAATTTGCCTCGGCTGAGTGATTGGTAACGGCGGTGGTGTCCTCTTATTATGATCACCACTCCCTTGATCAGTTTTAATTTCATTCGTCACTCGTTTATCAAACAACTCCCGACCTCTTGTCAGGGCTGAAACACTAGCACTATTTACCTTTTTTTCACTATTTGCACCAACTGATTCGGAACTAAAAACAGTCGTAGATACAACTTTGTTTTGGTCACTTTCACTTGACCCCAATCGAGAATCAGCGTTGATTACTGACGTTTTCATTTCACTGCGAGTGCCTGCATTTTGCGTAACAGCTTCAACACAACTCTTTGTCGTCGGCGTTTGAAGGACACGACCTTCTCTGCTCAGGCCCGATGAGCTCTGACTAAGCCCAGTAGCGGCAATCTTTCCTTCCGACTGCCCTCCTCCTGTCTTCGGCATTTCCTGTTGGTTGAATCGCTGATTAAGTCGAACAGTATCTCGGTGATTACATTCCGAAGTGAACTTTGATGCCTTCACATCAGCGGCACTCTGCAGCAAACGCCTCAGCAGAACTGGCGAGGCGAACGTGTCCACTTTGCTTTTTTCATCAGCCAATGACGAGACTGTCCTTTTAGGTAATGAATTTCGTCTTTTTATTTCAGGTGATGATGAAGCAGATAAAGACACTTCATAATTCATAATTGCCTGCTGCACGAAGGTTTTTCTCCTCGTGTTCGGACTCGAGGCTTTCGGAGAACAGGATTTCGGAGACGTCGTTTTTGGGGAGGAAATTCGAGGCGGTGATGCTTTGGGTAAACACGACACTTTTTTATTATTCAATTCCTCTTTCCGCGCATTTCCATTAACTCTAACGTTCACAAGAGGCGGTTTAGACACCGGAACATCTCGGGAGATTAAGTCTTTTCTATTTTTAACCCCTAAATTAGTCCTCAGTGGACTTGATGGACATGATTGAATGGTTGGCAAGGATGAGCATTTACTATTAACCCGCTTCCTGCCAGCTTGATCAGCAGCAGCTCCGGGAACCTTGTGGTTCTCAGAAATCATCGCGTTGAATTTATTTGCTAAATTAGCCACCATCTGCGGTGGAATTGCTGCAGACTTCCGTTTATCTGCGTCCTTAGTCACTCCACTTCCGAGCCGTCTCCTGAAATCAGTCTGCGACTTGGCGTCACTTTCTTTCGAACTGGACGAGACCTCTTCTATTTTTTTAAACGAATGCTTTTTCAACTGGGTAAAAGTGGAAACCGCGCCTCTCTCACTCCTACTCGGAATGTTTTTCGAGGTTACGCCTTGAACTCTTTTGCCTAAAGAGTCAGTACTGTGGCCACTGGTTTTGTTACTGCAGTTAGCACCCACTGCTCTCGGCAGAGCGGAACTCTTCGCTTCTCGTGGGCGCTGCATCGTTAAATCACGGTTTTTGGCTTTGCTCAAACGAGGAGAATTATATGGCATGCACTTTATGGGTTGAAAAATCTCGTTCAATTTATTCAAGTCACTGTCAGAACCTCTGGCACTATCTTCATCGTTTTTTACATCTGAGAAAACATCTTCGAATTTCCTTTCGACTAAAATCGGTGGATCCAGCAAGGATCTCCTCCTGGGTTTTGGCGTCTCCCTCTCCACTTCCTGGACACAGGAAGATTCGCGTAGTTTACTGCCATCCTTTGCTACGTTGGATATGTAGAGCAAGTTCTGATAGAGTGGATATTGTTTAATGTTTCGATTTGGCGATAAACGTAACGAGACTCGGGGTTTGGGTCGAGGTCGATCCGTTACAATAGCCATCAATTCCGGCATATTGACTCACTCCCAGCCCTGGAGAAAAAAAAAGAAAAAAAACATAAATAAATATTTATTCAACCAATGTGGTTTTACTTTCAAAACATTTCTCGCGCATAAATAAACGATCAATTTTAATGAGTGCCAAAAGTCATTGGCCACAATGGCATGAAGCCAACCGACATAACTTTAACGCCAAATTCAGCACAGTAACCCTTTGAGAACATAAAAACACGCATCACATACCTGATTCTCGACTCCAAACACCTCTAAACACCCTTCACCGCCATTTTCGACAACACCACAATCTTGTGGTTTCTTGTCAGAAGGGAAAAAATGGCCTGAGGTTATGATTTTGTCATTTCCTCTCAAAAAATGCAGAAAAACATGTGACTTCAAAAAAGCAATGACCCTGACAAATGCATCAAGAAATAAATTTTAAAAATAGCATTGTATTCCCATGTGTCATCAACCAATGTTTATCTTTTAACTAAAAACCAATAAGGGTGCTTCCAACTTCCAAGTTACTGATTTACAATAACAAGCCACTATCAACTTCATTATCATCAATGAGCAGCAAAACAATACACAATAGGCCTAAGTTCTATATATGAGAGGTCATGAAAATGAAGTCAGATGAAAATCACTTACATTAATTTGCAATTTAAATGATAATTATCTTTTGAAATATCAGTAGTCACGAATCTTGCTTTCTCTTACTTGATGGTCTCTTTCAAGTTCTTTTTTGTTTCTGTGTTTGAAAAAGCCTTCGTGTAATAACCTTTGGCATTTAATTGTGATACTTACAATTACAATTGCCCTGCTCCATCTTTGAATGTGCAATTGCTCTAATTTCGACTGAAATTTTCTCCCAAATCCCTCGTAATTAAGCAGGGAAGTTGAAAGAATAAAAAAAGAACACATCCTCATATTCTAGTTAAAGTCTATTTCACGCTTCCTGGGGAAACTTGATATATGCTTCATGAGACTTCATTTTCGTTTATATTTCAAATTTCCGGAAACAAAAAAATCACAGAACTTAAAAATGAAGTTTCATTTAATGAGACTTCAATTTTTAAAAACAATTTTTTTTCCCTTTAAATTAAAATAAAAAAAAATGAGAGATTTTGATATCTAAGGATGTTGACACTTATATTTTTTAAACTTTCCATTATCTCATTAATAACAACCTCGTACAAACATATGTGAAAAAAGAATTTATTTTATTTTATTTTCACTTTCTCTACCCTGATTAAACCCATAAATATTTAGTCTAGACTCTAGAATTTTTATTTACTGTTTGAAGTGAACCTACAGATCAAATTCGTACCAAATAAATGAAGAAATTCTACACCGCCGCGAAACCTATCACAGTACCGTACCTGGTAAATATAGAACATGAGACCTTTTCGTATTAAGTAAATAAAAACCTAGCTCTTAATAAACAGTCATTCGTCCATGAATTCAATCCCATGCATTTTTCCGTCTTTATATACAGGAAAAAAATTGACTCATCATGTGAGCAAATTAGACCGAAACTTGATCGCTTCATATCCGTAATAAGCACGATCGTAAACTCACCTCTGTAATATTTAATTCTGTTATTCATTTTGTCACTTGATTTCTCTTAATTTCCGTTACAAAAACAGCCGGTTGGTGTTGAGAAAGGCAGCCGACATCAGTTTGGGTCTGGTGTAGGATCGATCCATTTTCAAACACGGGTTCGTCTGGTTTCACAACGTTTCAATTTCAACCGTGAATCGTGATGCACTTTAGTTGTTACAACAAAACACAGAAAATTTTCCTGTCCAAGTGAGTCAATGCATTTCACTTGGCATTATCTAAATATTAGCTCACTACTGACTTGTGAGTATTTTCACAAATATTTTACAACCGGTGGCACTCACGATCCCTACTCCTGCTGGCGGTTGGGATTGGAGAGAGAGAGAGAGAGATGACTCATGCTTTGGACTTTTATCTGTTAGGCCTAAAAACGTCAGGCGGGAGCAAGGTGGATGGAGGATGTGAATTAACAGCAGATGTGGCTTTATAGTTCGAGATATGACATATCAGACGTTGTGGTGGTGGGTGACCTTGTAATCTACGATCACTTAATTTAGACGTTTTCAATTTCGGGACTGTGTTTTAAAAATAAATGAATGGGGAAAAGACTTGGAATTTTTTTTGCATTGTGAATACCGCATAATGAAATGTGTTATTGATTTACCTACATCAATTATCTTGATTTAAATTCCACAAGGCCAGATTCAAGTTCGTATTCAAATGGAAGAATTTATTTCAAGGACAATGAAATACCGGATTATGAATTATATATTTCAAGAGTTATTTTATTCCATATTTTCTAAGTTTTGGGTTATTTCAAATGTAGTAGCAAAATTAATTAAAATTTTAGGTTAATTTGTATGTTTACAATTTAAAAAAAAAGTTGTAAACAGCGTTTTCTATGCTACCACACCTTAATTAACATTTTTGATTTTGCAGACTTCATTTACGGTAACCTAAATACTTAAACTTACACATCAAATTCCTTGAAAAACCACATATTTCACGAATTTTCCTGTAATTATTTCTCACACACATCTGGTAAATGTTAAAACAGACCAGCAAAAGCGGAAATCAGTGATAGAGAAAAGCAAAGTTAAGGTGATAAGAGACAAAGTGGGTCGTAAAATGATATAAATTAAAAAATAAAGATATAATTAACCGAGATTGTGAAACTAAAACTACAAAGTTTGTAGCTGTGATGTGATTTCCAGGGATAACTTTCGCATTTCCTGCGCCAAGTACAACAAAACCCAGCTGCAAGGAAACGGGGCAATATCAACACGAATAAAAAAACTTAAAAACTCAACTTATATATTTACAATGCATTAAGAATACATGCTTTTAATCACTCGCACATGTTTTTCAAAACTTAAGTGTTATTAAAATATCTCTCACCTGGTCGGCGCTCCCTGTCGTGAAAAAGTGTAAAAATATGTAGAGTTGAAGCACGATAAAAATGATGGGTTATTAGTTATGGTTTAATGAACTGTTGGAAAAATGGTAGTTCCGTAACAACTTCATGATTCACTTGTACTGAGTCATGACTGACTTAAACTAGAGTTTTTGTTGTAATTTGAAATAGCCCCTAGACATGCGCAACATGTGGGACTGGGAACGTCAGTGCATTTGCACAATAATTATGAAATAAAACATTTAATGAACTGGATTTAGTGTCTTTTTTCACTTTATTTGTCACCTTATAAAAGCCATTATCATTATATGAATTATTTTAAAAATCTAGCTATATATATAATCGCTAGCATTTCGAATTTTGAATTTTTGCCGCTAGATATCACCACAACACATCGATTAATGTTATATATACTGACTGTGAGGGAAGAAATTTGTGCAACCTAAATGCAAGGCACTTAAACTCATTTAGAAGACCTGATTATTCCCAGAGAAAGATTATGTTCCAATTCACAAATGGATTATCTGAATGTTATCTTGTAAATTTCATTTACCTACTTCTTTATTCCATTATATTATGTTAAAGGTTTGTCAACATCATCAGCACAACCCGTTGGCAGCAAACAAGAAGATCAAGTTTTCCTCTTTTTTTTTTCTTCTTCTTTTATTATTAGTTTGATAGCCCAACCCTTTGGTCAAGGGCACGAGTACCCCACCTACACCCATCCCTTAGGTCGATGCGCTTAAACGAACACAATAGAATAAAAATTTATTTTATGCCACTTATGGAGCCAGGAAAAGTAATGAATTCAACAAACCTGATTCTGACTTTCACTAGTTATGTTTTTTATAGTAAGGTAAAAGTTGACTGGCAGGTGGCGATGTACAACTATTTTTTTTAATCATTTTACAAATTCCATTCGATGAGCTCATCCTTGATCCCATTTTTGTAAACTTGTATTGCAAGGGTTTATCACCTTTTCTTTTAATTTTTGGGTTATTTTAAATTTCATCTCCTAGTGACAAAATGGTGGAAAATTTTATTTTCTATTTTATGTTGACCTTGATGTTCACAAAGGGAGAAAAAAACTGTAATCTGTAATGCTAATTGGGGAAAATGAACAATTTTTCTGCTTGTTCTCATCCAACAGCTGTTGATACGCCTAAAAGATTTTTTTCCATGTGAAATTAAAGGCAATCCATGTATGACCAAAGCAACAGGTGAACCCCAGGTGTACAGGTGAGCTGAGCACGAGCCCTTGTCCTTGACCACCAAATTCATTCCTGGGCTTTTATTATTACCTTGACTTCTGCGAAATAGCAAAGTCGTTCAACTTGTAGGGAACAATAACGGATTTCTTTTCTTTTCTTTTTCGTCCTTGCACTTTACACTTTCATTTTTATCACTTTTACTTACCGAAGACTTGTCTTTTATTAAAATGTCTGCACTACAGTAACTACTTCTGTAACTGTCATAATTAAAGGCTGCACCTGCAGGTCAGAGAACCCATCTTTGGTTGCAGTAACCTTTTTTGTTTGATTAGTTTTTTCCTTGTTTATATTAATCGAAAGTTACGGTCTAAGCACAAGTCTATAGACTAGGATAAAAACCCCGTTATAATGACAATTGTCATTGTCATTGCATTGCACTTTGCATAAACACAGAATAGGTTATAGTATTTATGCACATTAAATGTTTTTAAATTAACTAAAATAGCAAATAATAAAATTGCTTCTTACCTCGTGTTTTGAGTTGTTCTTTGCACTTTTCTCAGGAAAAAGGTTGAAGTACATTTCCTCAACGCTGGTTTCCGGTGACATTCTCGGAACTATAGAAATTTTGTTGTTAAAGTTTAAGCTGATTTGAATTAAAACTGAATGCACTGGAAGCGCTTTTCATACACGATGCCTTAAATGAGGTTTAAAATTCTGCTCCAGAGAAGTTGCTTGCCGTTTTTTGTCACTTCCAACACACAACAGTGGCGCCACCGTTGGACCATTTGCCTAAACAAGGGCAAATTACAAGGTCTAGCAAACGAAATCATGTCATGACTGAGAAAATAAACTAAAAATATTTTTAAACTCGTATAAGCTCTCAAGAACGAACACGTGCGAATGTTCTATCACTCGTAATTTTTTTTGTCATTCTCGCATTACTCGATCTAGCTCAACTGTTATCATCAATACTTACAAAGCATGAAGATGAAATGAAACAAGAGTTTGACCATAAGAAACAAAATATTTATGCATAAACATAGCAATGAAAAATTCGAATTAAAACAATTCTTATATAATAAAAGAAAACAGTTTAAGTGAAGAAAAATTACCATAATTTTTAAAATAAACTTATTTTGATTTTTCTTATTTTTGCATTGTAATTTCCAGTTTTAAATTACAATTTCATATTGTAATGACAAATTACGAAATATATTTGAATGTTTACAATAACAAAACAGGGAAATGGTTATTTAATCAACTAACATTAAACAAAGGTTTCATGATTTCATCTACGTAACACCCCAAATCAACCCCAAAAATGAAGCAAATTACCACGCGTGTACAGCAATACCTTTCTAAAAATGTACATCACTGTTATAGAACCTTCCGTAATTTACACATTTCATTTTAACCTAAAATAAAGCAAAAATTAAAACAAATATAATAATAACTTTAGCTAGGAATGCAGGTATGATAAACGATTGATTGGTAATATACAAGTTCAATCCATTCTCGGATTAACTTACAATTTCACTAATTTGTACAAGATACCATTTTTTTTAACATTTATCTTTCAATTAATTTTCCCCCATGGCCTGTCGCTTTTTCAAAGCAGTTGTCAATTCACTGCATAACGCCTGCTGTTGCTTCTGATCTGGAATTGGTTGCACAGACCTCAAACCGTTCACAATATCTTTTGTTTTTCCGAAATAAATTTCGTTCAGTGTATTCCGAATTTTATTTTCCATATCCTGAAATAGAAAAACAATAATAAAATATTTTCATATTTAAATTCAATTAGAAATTCGTATTTACTTCGACCATCTTTCCAATGTTGGCAATGTGTGGACTCACGTCGGATACACTAGCATCCATTTCAACCTGAAATTACATAAAAATATGAAATGCGTTTTATCAAATGTAGGATAATAGGTTAAATTATACCTGTCTCGTTAAACTTCCACCAAGATTCATCGTCCCTGATCCAGGTTTATTAGTTTGTAACCACAACATCGCTGTCGATGTTAATTTGTAATGGGCATTACGACCAGAAGACTTCTCCTAAAAATATAAAAAATATAAATTTCTATGTCCTTACAAGAATAAAATAAGAAAATAACTTAACCTGAACTTCAACTACGTGGATCGAATCCCAACATCCTTTTATCTTTTTAGAGCCATCACCGGCCTTTTTTATCAAAATAACGCCAGCAAATCCGTGATCGAGATCCCACAGGTAAACGGAAGAGACACCGCCTTCGAAGTACCTGATAAGACATAAATAAATTATTTGTCACACACCGTATAAAGAAACTGAAAAAAACATAATACATTTCTCTGTATTGATCAAAGGCAGCATTAGCGTCTATTTCCAGTTTCCTGAGTCGTTCGGATGGCATAGCTCCATCTTCTAAGGGTGGGTCGTAAGTGTTAGTCCAAGGCGACCGGTATGAATCGCCATCTCTATTGTAGTCGCACAAAAGATAGTCTTTGCCTACAGTTTTGTCTCTTGCTATTTTTAAAGGCTGATCTACCGAAGACAGTAAGTCTTCACATAAACTGGGAACCTAAAAAAAAAAATAAATAAATAAATAAATGTTACACAATTTCACGTCGAAATTCATTTTTAAAACATTTTTGACTAAAAATACTCACAAGATCTATGAGATCACTAAGATTTTTTTCTATTTGTTGTGGAGGGAGCCTTCTCATCAAATCCAAAGCACAATCTAGCTGTTGTTCATTCTGTCAAAAAGAAAAAAGCGAAAATTAATTATAAAAATAAAGTTTCGACAGCTAAGTAAATTGGAGCAGGTGCGTCACCTCCTTTCATCTATCAGTTAACATTTAAGAACTAACAGGATGTAGCTTGCAAGTTACTTATCCACGAATAGGGCTTTCTCTGTTACAAACTGTCATCGCCCTTAAAGCCTAATTAAAGACGTTTCCTACTTGATGTAAATTAAAATCTCTCGAGAGCAAGTTTCATCTGTAGTTTTTTTTTTTATCTGAATTGTCAATCATGGGGCGTAATAATAATGTGAGGAATAATCGTGAACTCAGCACTTTGGGTAAATCGGTATTGATGCTGTTTGTGTGTGACTTTTAAGTTGCTCGATTATTTACACTCACCATTTTCACTTCGGTTATTATTTCTGTAAAAGAACTACTGGAAACCGGTCATCGATATCAACTCACACGCACCACACAAAAATGGTGGAATGTCGGTGTGATGTGTGAGCGAATGCCAGCGAATTTCCACCAATGGCAATCGGATACGATTCACGGTATAGCGCGGTTTTCGGATATTTTGACTACAGATGGCAACAGTTGCAAGGCCACACCAATTTATCTTAATATAAATTTTTAATTAATCGTTTGTTAACGCTGTAAAAATAATTGGCGAATTAAAGTGTTTAATTTGTAATAAATAAATAAATATTTA